>JAPQWV010001926.1:0-69000 GCA_027422505.1 Craterostigma plantagineum | reverse complement strand
AGTTGGTGACGGTGCAAGTGGAGATACAGAAAGCGCATGAGCGGAGAGGAGAAGCTTATTGAGGAGCTCTCGAGCCTCGAGAAGGACAAGGTTGCTGCTGCTAAGAGATGAGGTTGTTTGTCCGCGGTTAGTTTTCTCTCGTATCGTCCTTTATCTGTGAATGTTTGCTGGTTGTGGTGATGTGTGAGAGAGACTAAAGTTTTCGAAAGTTTTCGCGGGGGCTGTGACCCTCCCCCTCGGCCACCATGTAGATCCGCTCATGCTATTACAGCGAGCATGATGACAACTGTTCGGATCGGATTATTGCAAGCACGAATAAGGCCGAGCGATAACACGGCCACCTGTTGGGGAAAAGTACCGACTAATGCAGTGGGGTTGGGCCCACCACACTCTGACTAATTCGTCCACAAACCAGCACCGTACTATGAGAGCACCGCCGCGCACGTCTTTGAGGTTTCGTCAACCGTCTTGCTTGATGAACCACCGTCCGTCAGCGATTTAAAGTATAAATCATTAATTATGGGGCAGGAAATTTATTAACTATTGGCCGTATAAATATCAGATGGGCTTCATATTATTTGGGAATTTCTTTGTTTAATGAAGGCTCGCTGGTCGATTCAGTCTTCGCACTTTGGACACTCTTCTTCGTCCTCGCAGCACAAACGATTCATATCCCCTCTCAGATCGATGGCCTCTTTCTCTTATCAGCATCTGAATATGCGTGATATGGGTGATGTATATGAATTTGAATTGCTCATGTGCGAAAAATTACGCAGCTCCGACAATTTCTACATCTCAGGGTAAGAAATAAAAATCGTTTTTAATCTCTATTTAATGTCGATGACTCGATTAACGTTCCAGTGAATGCGAATTTCAGTGAAACGATGACGAAGGATGACGTTGAAGCCTACGCTAAATTTGATGGGGTAAAACCTTTTCGGAATATTATCCTAATGCTGACAAATGGTACAAAGGCGTTGAAGAGAAGCTAATTTCGAGGTAATTGATGATAATATTCATGGTT
This sequence comes from Craterostigma plantagineum, assembly GCA_027422505.1. Lineage (NCBI taxonomy): Eukaryota > Viridiplantae > Streptophyta > Magnoliopsida > Lamiales > Linderniaceae > Craterostigma > Craterostigma plantagineum. Next base: position 67,976 of record JAPQWV010001926.1, on the reverse strand, counting down.
AGTAGGTTTTCAGTTTTCTTGGTAATGTTATTTGTGTTTCTTCCAATTTGGGGTTATTACGATCACCCAAATTTTTGTTAGGCTTTGAAGGTTGAGGTTTTGCCTTTTTGTATATAAGAGCGTCTTTTTTTTGCTCAGAGGCTCGGCCTTTTAACCCATTTGGATCTGCGTTTGCACTTCACAACACTATTTTGGGATTTTTAAAACTTGCTACTTGCACACTTATGGTGATATACAGTTCCTCAATTGTATGATTTGGGAAAATTCTATATTGGTCGCTGCTGACCTACCTTTCAACTATGATTAGCTATCTTGGGAAGGAGAAGGAAAGTATTGACGGCAACCAGCTTCTGCAGAAAGCAAGGTAAGCATTAAAATATTTTGTCTGGTTTCGTTGTGCAGTGTCTTGATGCTTCGTGTTCTGATCTAAAAGTGGCTTCAGGAGTTCTGTTGCAGTTGTGAACTCACTGGCGGATATCATAACACTTGATGACTAACCTATGTGAAAAAAACTTACGTCTCAGGGTAAGAATGATATACTCTGTTAAATATTTCTCGATTTATATATCTTTGATTGTGTTTTGTTTGGAGAACAAATCATGATTCATGCCCCAGCCTAATTCGGATTTCAGGGAGGAGATGACGAAGCTTGATGTTGAAGTGTACGACCTGCACAAAGGAGAGGAAACCGAATTCTAAATATTATCCTAATGCCAGCAGATGGTACAAAGCTGTTGGAAGAATCTTATTTCGAGGTGATTGATCGTATATTTGATGAACGAATGCCGAATATCGTTCATGGTGGTTTAGGTTTTGTTTCTGCTGCGATGTCGTTGTGTTTTTTATCAGCTTGGGGTTATTGCAATTCCTAGCTTTTTGTTGCTCACCTTGCTCAGAGGCTTGACATTTTGAGCATCTCGAATTGTGATTGTTTTCTTTTTTTACTATCTGAATGGGGCTGCTGGTAATAAACTCATTATGATATGTTGTGATCTTTTACATGTTTGTCTGTCATCTATGATAAATGAATAGCTTTCTTGAGAAGGCTGGTTGGGGGGGGCATTGGTGGACAAGCTGCTGAAGAAGTCGAGGTAACCCATTTCAACTGTCTTTACCTCATTCGTGGTAAACATATATATTTCTCTTTGTTTAGCCTATGCTATTTTCTTGATACTAACTACTACATGTGCTGACTCGAAAGAAGATGGGAAATCGACGCAAAAGAAAGAGAGTAAGAAGTCATCTTTTTGTTCGTCATATTTAATATGTTGCTACGCTGCTGTGTCATATTATGAATGTTCGGTGGTCAGGATGAGGAAGAAAAGGCATCATCCGCGGAAGAGGAAGAAGTCCGAAGTTGCATTGCTCGTGAGAAGTGGCTATTTGATGTCTTAACATATCTGTTTAATAGTGTATCGTTTGTGCTTAGTGCTATCTTTTTTTTTTTTTTTTTTCCATGATGGTTTTGCATTGTTCTTTCTCCAGTTGACTGGGTTGAAGTGCCTGTGGATATCCCTTGGACATGGGACGGAAAAAAGAGGCAAAAGATACGAGGAAGAAATTCGAAAGGATGTGAAGAATCTTCGTATCAAGGGCCTGTTGGAAGCAGACGGTATGTATGTATGTAATGTATGTATGTATGTATGTAGTATGTATGTATGTATGTATGTATGTATGTATGTATGCATGCATGTATGTATGTATGTATGTATGTTGTATGTATGTATGTATGTATGTATGTATGTATGTATGTTTGTATGTATGTATGTATGTATGTATGTATGTATGTATGCATGCATGTATGTATGCATGCATGCATGTATGTATGTATGTATGTATGTTTGTATGTACGTGTTTATTGTTATGAGTGAGTCATCTTCTTGTTGCAGCTAGTTTCGACCAGTGCGGTGACACAAAGACAGTGTATGTAAATCTAAACCATGGACAAGGAGATGGATGACGAAGGTGACATGATCCATGTGTTAGATGTCATGGTTAACAGGCAGCTGGCCCCGTGGTTTTTTCCAGGCTATGAGACTGAGTGATTATTATTATTATTATTATGGGGCGATGGCATATCTTTTACTAGTAGCTACTTATTTTAGAACATTGTAATCTATCTATATATCTATCTATGCTTTACCTAGCCATATGAGAAAATTCATCAAATTTTTAATTGCGACTGAATTCATTAAGGGAATTTACCCACTTAGACTCAACACTCGAAATTACTCACACTTGACTATATCTCATTCAAAACTATAGCGTTTCATTTCGCAGATCTATCACGCGTTAACGATCATTACCAAACAAAAAACATGGACGGTCTTGCTATTGGATCTGACAAACGTGCACCACTACTAAGATGGGGAGAGTACGGCATATGGAAGCAAGATTTATCAACTTCATAGAAATCAAGGTGCAGACCTCGCAAAACGACATGCTTTCCTCCATTTTTTAAGGACCTGCTCAATTTTGGACCATCATCCCTGCTCAACCTGATGCTGTTCCTGCAATTCTAGAGGGGAGAACTCCTAAGGACCCTAGTCGATACAATGATGCTGAGAGAGCAGGTGCCAGAGCAGACAAGCTTGCCCGACACTACGTACTTTAGGCCCTACCGAATGATGTCTACAAGCAAGTCGACGCAATGGTACTGCAAACGAAATTTGGGATGAAGTATGCAAAATGATGATTGGGACATAAGTTAGCAATCTGTCTAAGAAGTCTAGCATCCTCACTGCCTATGACTCCTTGAAAGCTAAGGAGGGGGAAAACTTTGAGATGTTTACCTTCGCTTTCTGACCATCATCAACGAGATGAGAAATATCAACATCCAACGCTCCAATCTCGAACACAACATCAAGTTCCTTTCCACACTTCAACCTGAGTGGGGAAGGATTGCAGTTCTGGTTAAGCAATAGAGCAAAGATCTGGATGCTATGGATATTCACTCCCTACACGACAACCTCTCACACTACTCCCAGTATGGAAAGAATCAGAACAAAGGAAAAACAAATGTCGAGATGGAACCAATTGCACTCATGACCTCTAAGACAAGCAACAGGAGCTCGAGAACTTCTGAAGTAAAGCAGGTCGTACATTCTGACACTTCTGACAATGCCGATCCGACCAAGAATCTGAGGACGAACTCGAATCTATCATAAAACAAACTGGCTATGATCTCAGAGACGATCAATAAGATGAGCGCCAGGATATCATCATCTTCCTTCAACAAACAACGAACCTCGAGCGGGAAACAGAAGTTCGTTGCCCCTGAAGAGGCTAAAACTAAGAAATCTGAAGTAGTAAAGAAGTGCTTCAACTGTGGCAAGCCGAGTCACTTTGCTTCTGAATGCTTCAGACCTAAGAAGAAAAACACTGAATACTACAAGAAAAAATTCAGCTCTCATAGCGCAAGGAGGCGGGAATTGTCTTGGTTGCTGAGGAAGGGGAATACTACTGGAGGACACATCTGACGAGGAGGAGAAGAAATGGCCTTTATGGTGAAAAGCATTGATGATGACTCCGACGAGGATGAGCCAGCCATCGGGTCAGACAGGACTGATATCTCTTCATCCGACCTGGAGGTATACACTCCATCCCTAAATGATGTCGTTAAACTTGAACGTAGGATAGCTGACTCTCCATGCATCGTAAAGATTACTCAGAACTCCAAAGCAATTTTGACAAAAATTATGCCTTAGTAAACAAACAACAGGAAGAGATAGCTATTCTTAATGAATCATTGACCTTGTTTGAAATAAAGTGAAGACTTTAGAAGAGCATATAGAAATCAAGGAAAACAAATTAACGATATGAGTAGAAGCTTGACAAGACAACGAAGAAGAACGAGCAAATGTATTGTCCCCATATGAACTAATCACCGACGCATGTCTATACAAGAAAGTCAAAGAGTTAGAGGACATTAACACCCAAAGAGTCAATCTGAACGAACCATCTTTCTTAGCCCACCTAAAGATGTAGAATTCTATGATCCTCGCCAAGGATTGGGATTTGAACCCACCACTAACCCTGAAAAAAGATAAGATAACATTCTCTGTACAACATTAAGCGTTTTGGGTTGAGCTTGAACAACTAAGGCCTTCATAGAATCAAGTGAGATATTGGATCTGAAGAACGGAAATGGAGGAATAAAGAATGGGCCCAAGTTGAGTATGACTACACAGAACTCAATAATAGCGATAAAACGAGAGAGATACCACTCTCTGATGACTATATTTACCATTTGGATCTGAACTCAGGAAAGCACTGACGAGGCGGCTAAACTCATTCGTTCATCTATTTATATTTCAGAGATTATCGCAAATCAGTGAGTTGAACACCTCCCTAGAATCAGAAGAAAGCCCACGAAGAAGAGAGAACTATTTTGTTAAGCAAAATTTATACCCTGACGCTTATAGACCCTCCAATCCCGTCCTGTTCCGAGTCCTCTACATATATGCAAGCAAACTACGATAAAATTCCTTTATCTCACACTAACTTTGTATCACATGTACTCACAGACAAAGGCGTCAGATCTGAGGAAGCGAAGAAGGTTCGATCTGGCTCAGCAAAGAAGACAACAGTTCCTGATGAAGAAGAGACCAGTCTCAAATCTTCTTCTCATGTTTCGAAATCTTCTGCATTTCCAAAAGTGACTTCTTGTAATGTCGCAGAACGTGTTTCGTTATTTCATGCTCTGAAATCAAAACTTGTCGTGTAAACAATGATGTATTTTCCCATCCTCGTGACAGTCATTTCAGCAAAAACGCTTCATCCACGTCACATAGCACTCGTTCTAAGGACATATCTCCCACGCTGTCCAACCATACTATCAATAATAAAGAAACACACACCACATCCAAGACCAAGCCGAACAAGAACGAAGTCAAAAACAGATTTGGATTCCGAAATCCCAATTGCATCCCGTAGGAAATCGTCATGCTTGAATTCTTAAACCAATCATCCCCAATCCAACAAAGAACAAAAACTAGCAACGACAAGTTAGCTTCTACACCTGCTATCAACGAACGGCCCATCTATAATGAGTACCTAAACTTACTTGATTCTTTTTGCAGGTCCGTCATGTCGTGGTACTTAGATTCAGTTTGCTCCTCACACATGACTGGAAAACAAAGAGCTGTTGAGCAACTTCTCTGAAGGATTTCCCGAAAAGGTCTACTTCGGAAACGGTCAATCTGCATCCATGCTAGAACAGGCGAGCTCATTCACGACAGGCTGACCATCAAAGGGTATCCTACGTCGAAGGACTGAGCTACAATTGTTCAGCATCAGACGTTTCTGTGACAAAGGCTACAAGGTGAACTTCGAGACCAGCAAATGTAGTGTCACAGATAACAGTGGAAGAGAGCTACTCACTGGCCGCAGGAAGACGAATCTCTACTCATTGACCTCCAAACTGTCCGACCGATGTGCCTCATCTCCCGAGCCTCTCTACATCAGAACGATCTTTGGCATCAGCGACTTTCTCATCTCAACTTCGAAGACCTTAACAAACTGCGATCAGAAAAACTTTGTCAAAGGACTTCTCTCGTTCAGATATCACAAAGAGCATCTTTGCTTGGCATATGAAATGCGAAAGATAAGGAAGGCATCTTACCGGACCAAACACATAGCCTCAACTTCCAAACCTCTCGAACTCATCCATATGGATCTGTGTGGACCCATGCGGACTTAGACCATCAATGGGAGAAAGTATGTGTTGGTTATCATGGATGTTTGTCGCGCTACACATGGACCAAATTCCTCAGAACTAAGGACGAAACTCCAGGCCTAATCATTGAGTTTATCAAAACCGCACAAAACCTCTATCAACTAAGTGTACAAATCATAAGAACTGACAATGGGATAGAACTCAAGAACAAAAAAACTCAGTGACTTCTATGCATCACTTGGAATCACCCAGCAGTTCGCAGCAGCGAAAACACCTCAACAAAAGGGTAGTCGAGCGCAAGACAGAACCTTAGTTGAAGCAACTCGTACACTCCTCATTCACTCTCGACTACCTCACTTCTTGTGGCCCGAAGCAATGAACACGGCCTGTTTCACTCAAAATCGTGGCTCCCCTTCATAAGAGGTTCAATAGGACTCCCTACGAGTTGATAAATCGCAGAGTGCCAGACGTCTCTTTCCTGAGAGTCTTTGGATGCAAGTGCTACGTAGCAAATGATCGTGTAGATAGAGGCAAACTCGACCCAAAAGCATAGGGATACTGGTGGGATACTCGACAACATCAAAAGCCTACCGAGTATACCTCAAGGAGAAAAGATCTGTTATGGAAAGCATTAACGTAACGTTTGATAAAGTAGACCGAGTAGTTTCTACACAAATCAGTCCAGAACCAGGACTTCTACGAGAGTTGACAAAGGATCGACCAAGCACCTCCTCCGTGGGCGAAACTTCAAAATCAAATACATTGAGCGACATGGAACTCGATCTCTTATTCGAGGAACTTTTCTCTAAGCCGTCGCCACCCACTGCTCCAACAACTTCTGCAGCACCAGAAAATAATGATCCTGCAGAGACTAGCAATTACATTCCCCTCCTACGATGGAAAATCTTCACCTTGATGATGATAGTGAACTCCCAACTGATACATAGATCATCTCTAGCTCAGCCGCTGAAACACCTCAGCCCTCTGATTCAACAATAGAAATTCTTCAGGAGAGTCAGTAATACCTCAACCTGGAGAAGGAACGGAACATCAGCTGTTCAAAGTGAAGAAGCAATACACGATACAAATGCAGCTGGATCATCACAACCTAATACAAGAAAGTGGACCCGTGCACACCCAAACTCACAAATAATTGGGGACCCTTCCAATGGTGTCACAACTCGAGCATCAATGATAAATGAAAGCCTCTATTCCTGCTTTCTCAGTCAAAAGGAGCCCAGCAAAGTAGCTGAAGAACTCAACGACCTAGATTGGATAATTGCAATGTAGGAGGAAATCAATCAATTCGAGAGGTTGAAAGTCTAGAACCTAGTACCTAGACCGGCTGGGAAAACTATCATAGGAACTATATGGGTGTTTAACAACAAAAAGGACGAGCAAGGAGGAAATAGAGCAAGGCTGGTTGCAAAAGGAGACAATCAACTGGAAGGAATCGACTACGATGAGACATATGCTCCAGTCGCAAGAATTGAGGCCACCACGATGTTCTTAGCTTTCGCTGCACACAAGAACTTCACAGTCTACCAGATGGATGTCAAAACTGCATTCCTCAACGAAATACTAAAAGAATAAGTTCTTGTATCTCAGCCTGAAGGTTTTGTAAGCGAACAACTCCCAGATCACGTCTACAGACTCGATAAAGCTCTCTATGGACTTAAACAAGCTTTCAGAGCCTGATACGAGGTCCTCTCGGATTTTCTCATCTCCTCCGGCTTCACAAAAGGGAAGACTGATACGACTCTTATTATCAAGAGGGACGGCTCAGACATTATGTTAGTACAGATTTACGTCGACGACATCATCTTCGGGTCGACGGACTCAAGAATGTGCAGGAACTTTGGAGACCTAATGAAGCAGAAATTTGAAATGAGCATGATGGCCGAACTAAGCTTTTTCTTAGGCCTTCAGGTTAAGCAGCTTCACGATGGAATCTTCATCAGTCAATCCAAGTACATTCACGACATACTCAAGAAGTACAACTTGGACAACTCAAATGCAGCCATCACTCCCATGTTTACCTCATGCAAACTTGATGCAGATTCATCAGGAAAATTTGTTAACCAGACGATTATCGAGGCATGATAGGATCCCTGCTCTATCTTACGTCCAGTCGCCTGACATCAGGTTCGCCACGTGTCTATGTGCTCGCTGTCAAGCTGATCCAAAGGAGTCTCACATGCTCGCTGTCAAGAGAATATTCAAATACCTCAAAGGGAACTCCAAATCTAGGCCTATGGTACCCGATGGAGTCAGTTTCGAACTCGTAGGATACACCGACGCCGATTACGCGGTGCAAGCTGGATGGAAAGAGCACTTCTGGAGCCGCTCAATTTCTCGGGGGTAAACTCGTAAGCTGGTCGTCTCGAAAACAAAATTGTGTCTCAACCTCGACAGCAGAGGCAGAATATGTCGCTGCTGCGAGTTGTTGTTCACAATTTTGGGATGAGAACCCACCTGCGAGATTTTGCATAACGTTAAATGGTATTACAATTTTTAGTGACTCTAAAAGTGCTATAGCTATAACAAGTAATCCAGTACATCACTTATGCACAAAACATATAGACATTAGATATCACTTTATCAAGGAACATGTGGAACAAGGGACAATTGAAATGCATTTTGTTCACACAGATCTTCAACTTGCAGACTTATTCACTAGGCATTGGATGAAAAGCGATTCCAATTCTTGGTATCTAGGTTAGCATGTTGAACCATAAGACATGATCGATTGTTCCTACATGAACCTGATATTGTGTAAATAGGTCACTTAATTCTTTCTCTATATGTCTTCATTTGCATGTTGAAAATCCTACTATCATATCTAGGGGGAGTCTCATAAAAATTTATGCACAGATCTAGGGGAAGTCTTAGAAAATTATGCACAAATGTTGGGGAGTCATTGAACACTTTGCACAAATTAAGGGGGAGTTTTTATGATCATTCATCAAATTTACTCTCAAATCGCATTATGGGGTAAAACTTATGAGATGAACATTCGTATAACCTTAAGACAAAATTTTTCTCGGCGAAAAAAATGTTTTGATCGAAACTAGAATACACAAATTTTTAAATCTTTTCTCGGCGAAACTGACTATCGCTCGAAACTCGCCCAAATTCGATCTAAACTGAATACTCAAGTGTTTCAAATCATTTCTCGGCGAAACTAAGTATCGCCCGAAACTCCACTAAATTCGATCGAAATTAAAATATTCAAATATTTCCAATATTTTCTCGGCGAAATTGAGAATCACGTTTCGATCGAAACTGAAAATTTTCTTAAAAGCTTTTATAATTTTCTCGGCGAAACTGCCCATCGTCCGAAACATGTTTCGATCGAAACTGAAAATTTTCTTAAATCCTTTAAAATTTTACACGGCGAAACAGCGCATCGCCCGAAACTAAGTCGAATCGATCGAAACTAAAATTTGTAGTTTTTCTCGGCGGAACTGAGATTCGCCCGAAACCAGTTTCGATCGAAACACTTTCTTTATAAATAGCGTTTCGCCCGAAACTCAGTCTTTTCTTATCGAATCCCCAAATTCACTCAAAATCTCACAGCAATCGCACTCAAATCTCATCACCGTCCCACACAAACACTGTGTTTCACTATATCTGCAGCTCGAAACTCACTATTGGTAAGGAAAAAACATATAATCTGCAAATTTCAACTGATTTTGTTCTCGTTCTTGAAGGATTCGCAGGTTAGGGTTTGAGCGAGTTCCCGCGATTCGCCCTTTAATTGCATTTGGATTTAGTTTAAATTCGCCCGAAACTTAATCCCAGATTCAAATTCATGTTACAATCGGCCGATGCTATCACTTTTAGTTATTCTGTGTTTTTAAATCGAGCGATTCACTGCTTTCGAATCACACACTTAAGACTTTCGGCCAAACTGCCCTTTTTGAGTACAACTTGATTTAAATCACACTATTTCTTTGTTTCGATCGAAACCAAGATATAAAACAATGATTGAATCGCATGATGAACGATCTGGGCCAAAGCTCAATAACACTGTCGTTTGAATTGGAACTTGAATTTTGACCGAAACTAATTAACAATGTGATTTACTATGAACGTTTCGCCGATTGATTAACTCAATTTCATATTTGCCCCTATCGATGAACTTTATTCACAATTTTTTGCAAAATTTGTCTAAGTCCTAAAACGTCAACAACATTTGACCTTAACTCATATTTCACATTACTTTACTAAGCGTTGTCATGGTTGGTTCCTACTAATTCCTTGATTTTATCTTACAGATATACTAAAATGTTGCGCCAAATTGATAAGGTTTTCGCTTCAAATGACTGGGCACAGAGGCCACCAAATAACTTCCAACTTGATTTTGACGACACCTCATGCCTAGATCCTATTATTATCAAAATCCTTGCAAACCACCCTCTAAACACCGCCTTAAATATCATCGAGGTTGTCCCTAAAGTCTACGTCCAACAATTTTGGTCCACCCTTCAGAACCCAACAAAAAACCCCAAAACAACCAGCCTTTCCGCTAAAATCGACAATACCATAGTTGTCCTTACCCCAACCATCCTTCGCTCCCTACTAAACCTTCCATACTCATTACTATATGATCCCCATCCTTCTAACGATGACCTAATCAGGGAGTTCCTATCCATGGGCACAAACCAAACGCCCAAAACTCCATTCCCCTCCCTGACTTCACGGCCAAAGGCATCCCTGGACTTTGGAGGACCCTATTTCTGATCGTAAACAAATGCCTCATCGAAGCACGCAGGGTCCGACAAATGCAACCGCAACATCATGCTAATCTTCCATGGATCGTCTTCAACAGGAATTATGATGTCGCCCAACTAATCTGGACGGACATCCTTGATCAACTACGAAGGCGAGGTATCGGATCCATGAAGCCGGTTCTTCCTTACCTACGGTGGCTCCCTATCATCGTCCGACACTTCGTGGATCTTCATTCCGACATAGAGCGACGACCCAGGGCCGAAGGTTATCAAGCTCCAAAGCTCACCAAAATTCAATCAACAAAAAACAAGATTGATCAGGAGGCCATGTTCATACCAGACCACCTACTTCGACTCCTCGATCCAACTGAGCTGGAGCTCCTCAAATACCTACGAGCCAACAACCTTGATGATGTTCCCATGGTTCAACAAATCCCAGTTGAACCTAACCCAGGGACAAGCCAACCCTCACAGCCAAATGTAGGTCTAGGAAGCTCTTCATCCCCAAAGACAAACAAAAGCGAAAATCCAAAGGGATGACAGCAGCAGTCAACAGGAACGGCGTACTAAACAGAACACGACCGTACGCCTCTAGTCCACAAATAAGCCGGACCGAGCCAATAGGTGCAGGGGATGACTTTGTCTTCCCCCGAGTAGAAGTCGCGATATCGGGTCCAATTACGCAACCTACCCTCCCTAGCCACTCAATCATCTCCGAACAGATGATTGTTTCACATACTCACGAGGTGCCATGTCATCCATCACCACCTCGCTCGGAGGAGGTTGATGTATCAAGCAGTCCTCAGCCTCAGACCGCACCTTCTTTGATCACGACTAGTCTAGTGCCCTCACCATCCATAAATTTTCCATTTTCTAGGACACTTACTCTAGTTTCTACACCTCTAGATCTTAGTGATCTGGACCGAACGCTCCACAACGTCTCCGTACTAGAGTCTAGTATGGAACAGAGCGGAAGACCCGACGTAGTCAACATCGCTGCGAACTTGGGCCATCAATCTGAGTCTGTCTCAGCGTTGATGTCAACGATGAGCCTAAGTGGCCTCGGTTCTTCAAGTCCTGTGCGAACAGGCGGCACATCAGTACCTTCTACTGATGTTGTGACGACGAAACGTCTTCGTGACTCCGTCCGGTTATTTTCCCCGTTCGTGACGGAGGCCAGGCTGGATGATGGACTCGCGGAATTCGCAAAAGGTCTCAAGGACACCATCATGACCCAAGTATACAGCGTACTTGCACCTCCTCTCGAGACAAAGGCAAAGCCCGTTACCGAAGAAGTACCCCCTCGAACCGACCCATCTCCAGACTCTGACGGCGGCCCGTGGAACGTCCCAATCACGGAACTCATCGATGTTATGCTGGCCTGACTACGCCAAGTTAACTGAGTATGAAGCGGAGGTCCTCAGACTTCTGGAGCTTCCTTTCAACCCACCTAACCCCGGCGAGACCCAGTCATCCCGACAACCACGTGAAGACCCTAACGGTGGGATCGTCCCGAGGGGGAGAAGACACGAGAGATAGGGCCTCAGCCTCCTCTACGGTCACAGCCTAAAGCCACCCAAACACCCACCAGAACAAAACCACCTACACCCACACAAACCAAAAAATCTACCCGAACTACCCGCCCAAACAACCCACCAGCCCTCCTCACCAGCTATGAGCCTATCACCTCCTCTTCCCACAAGCCAAGACACCCCTTTGATATCTCCATCCTCTCCCATCCTATCCCTTCAGTCAAATGAACCGATCGTATCTCTCAAAACACTTTACAACCCACACACAACGGTAGAGAAAATATCTTCAACGACGGCTGGTTAACAAAGCCGATGCATCCAGCCTTGGCCAAGGGCTTATTGACAATGCCAGATACTTCCTGATGAAGGCAAACGTTAGCCTGGACCTTATCGACGACGATGAACTTGAGAAGGTGAAGACTACGAAGCAGACATTCCAGAACTTCCCGAGCTTCTCAAACACGTGGTCGTCAATGAGGAGTGCCCCCCTCAAAGTCAAAGATAGGAGAAGAACAGAAGCCACCGGGTGAAAATGTCAAAGTGATCGCTCCATATAAAAAGAGATACGGAGAAGAATCTGGAGAAGGAAGAGATAGGATCAAGAAGTTAGACGAGCTTGATCTAAGAGGCGTAACTCATCTCCCGAGACCAACCGTTGTATGATACCTGCTCTCTCTTCATAGAGGGCTTGTGTGGAAAGGAAAAGATACTAACGTTGACACTCTTAGAAGAGAAGAGAAGGAAAAAGCCAGAATCAGCAAAATCCTGGGAGTACGGCGAGGTCGTCTCGACTGCTATGAATATCCTATCTACAAAGTGCAGCGAGAAGATGGAACGGTCGAGGAACTGACTGAAGGCGATCTCTCCTACATCAGAGCTGAAGACGTTTATCAGATACTGTGAAGCTTCAGATTTCTTGGAACACTCCAGAATCCAGACTTAAAAGTGGGATACGTCGCTCTTAAGCGATTCATGATGCGCCAAATCAAGTTTAATTCGACTCACGGTCTTCAAATGGCGGTAGAAAGCAACATGAAAAGGGTGAATCTCACAATGCCATCCTTCAAAGTCCCCGACCCAATTCTTGGTGAAGGCCACATAATCAATGAAGACAACGATCCATCAGTGGTCTACATCAACTACAAGGGAGAAAAGAGGCTGATGGAACACTGTTAGTTATTCGGAGCAAACTCGGAGCAAACATCCAAGATTGCCAAATTCAGCGATGGAACACTGTTAGTTATTCGGAGCAAACTCGGAAGGATTCTAGAGCAGCTAAGGTTCGAAGAAGCTAGAGCAGCTAAGGTTCGAAGAAGCAGAAGTCCAGGAGAAGTACGAGAAGCTGATCGACATCATTTCAGACTGAATATCATTACGAAGGACGATACGATCATACGACTTCAGACTTGGACTAAGGAAATTGGTCTATGCTGTGGAGAAACCCAAGAAGAAGAAGACTCCAAGGACACTAAAGCAAAAAGGATGCTAAGGGGGAGATTGTTAGGAATATTTTGTAACATCCTTTAATTTATGTAATCTTGGGTTAATGTGTCTATTTAGTGGGTTGTAGTAGTCTGGGGTGACTTATGGTATTTAGCAAGAGTTTTGTATTTGGCTTTAATATACCAAATACTTGTGATATATTAAGCCACACTTACCCTAATTAGGGGTTTATCAAAAGTACTCAAAAGGTAAGCCAACTTGTACTTTTCCTTAGAAAAACACACACTAACACGCACTCAAGGTGTTCTTCACGTTTTTCACATTCAAACCTTTTTTTGATCCTTGTTTGGTAATAAAAGGGCCAACAAAATTCGTCTACATTAGTTATAATCTAGTGACCAAAAATGCACCTTAGAACATAGGGACCAGAAACCCTCAGGCTTCAAACATTGGGGACTAAAAGTGTTGTTCACCCTAAAAATGCACTTTTAACATCCATTTGAGATAAACTCCTACTGGAGTTTACATCAGCAGATAATAAATTCTGATAGTGTTCATTTCTGCAACCGGAGCAAGGCGTCCTCGTAATCTATGTCATAGTGAAACCTTTTGCCACCAGTCTGGCTTTATATCTTTCTATAGTTTCATTACTGTTAAATTTTATTTTGTAATCTCATTTACAACCGACGGGTTTTCTTTATCTTTTGGTAGTGGAACAATATCTCAAGTATGATTTCTTCAAGTGCGTCGACCTCTTCCTCCATGGCTAATTGGGTTTTTAAGTGCTCCATTATAATGTGGTCATATTCATGCATAGTCGAATATCATCATATACTTAGACATCGGATTAAATATAAATCGAATTGCTCACGTTATAGCCCCAATGTCATTATAATTACCTAAATCATCAAAACTCTTTAACGCACACGGACCAAACAGGCAACAAATATAAACTAGTTCAGATTAATAACTGTTTCGCTGATTGAATAAACAAAACACAAACTGAATCGAGTCACACGAGCTCGTCGAACCTTGAGCTTGAGCCAAAAAAAAAGAGAGCTGAATCCCATAAAATGGTCTGAGATCGACTCACTTACACGAGCATTGTTGATCATCCCAAGTCTACTAGAATAGTTTTATTTCGTATGTAAGAAATAGAACTCATATAAACAGCAAAACTCTATAATACGCTAGAATATATGTTTATCTCTACTTTAATCATATTTAAAAGTAAAATCTTTGACTTCTCATCGACCCCCTATAGCCAATCGCTGTGTGACACGTCAGCGCTCAAAAGTACAATGACGATTTTGGTTCTGAGGGTAGTGGGATTTACATCAGTACAATTACCATTTTTGGTCTGAGTGTAGTGGGATTTACATGGATGGTTAAAGTAAGACGAAGTGTGAAACATTAAAAAGCTGCAGTCATACATTAAATGTGTGCACTACCAAGTGGCTTATGTTGCATTGCACGGCTTGCATCGCACTACTGATAAACTTCTGAACATTGTCGACTATTTATTGTATTGATAGGCATAAGTCCGATTTTTTATGTAATATTACTGTGTGTACCATGATTATTTGTGTCATTTTTTGGTATGCAGTATATTGAATTTTAAAAGTTTTGTAGAATTAAATGTTAGTGATTGGTTTGTGGTTGAGTTCTATAACCGTTTAAAATGTCATCGATGAATCTTATTTTACAGTGTGACACAAAGGTTCGTCATTAATGTGTGCCACAAAACCGATTCCTATAACGCAATATATGATATTGTAGCGTTATACATGTATTGTAGCAAACTAAAACGTTTGAAGAAATGAATGTTCTTTTATTAAACATTCAGTGAATCTAATCCTATTATAGTTCAAGGGTTTGGCTTATAATTATAACAATAAATTGTTTAATGTTGCCATTATATATATAGAACTGTATAACTATTTTGTTAACGCAGTTTATATTATTCCCGGCTATTGTTAAATTCATATAATTTATTTCATGATGGCTGCACTGAATAATCATTCAGTACTTAGTGTTTTGAGTCTTGGGATGGGGAGCAATACAATCATTGTTAGGCTGCTTCGTTACTGGAGAGCTACAAATTTTAGAAGAAATGGAGAGCTAATATTAGTTGGGTTAATGTTACTCGATGAATAGGTGCAAAAAATTCAGTTTATTTTGTTTTTTTTACTTAATCTAATGTTATTTTTTTTATACTCTTATGCAAGCTACAATCAATAGTTTCGGTCGTTCCAAAATTTGAAGGCCTACTTGAGGAAGGCTGCGTTTTTGCCATATCAAACTTTGATGTTGTCAATGCTCCGCAGACATATCGCACAACAGAGCATCGTTATATGATACGTTGTAATAACCATACAACAATGGTTCGCAATATTGGTGATGGTGTCATCATCAAAAATGAGAAATTTCAGTTTCGGTCTTTTGAATATTTAGAAGCAAACGCTGGTGGGCGTGATTATTTACTAGGTTTGCATCTTTATCTCTATAAAATATGTGTATCTGCTTTATTTTTTAATGGAGCTCTCATGTGGTTTAACAGTTAATATTGTAATTTATATTTGTGTAGATGTAATAGCTGTGGTTTCGTCCATTGTTGAGCCAGATGACAATAGTCATTCAGCACGTACGATGTGAATATAATTTTGGAAGGGTGCGTTTTAGTTTCCGATGTTTTTGCCCTTCTCATTGATTGTCTATGTTGTGTAGGTTATAATGAAATGGCAATATTTTTCTTTCCAGTGGGCACCATGCATGTAACACATCCCTTGCGAGAGAATTACATAACTAGTGTTATTTTTAATAGTGCTATTACAAAACTAGATAACTTTTTTCATCCTATTACAAAACTAATCAACTTTTACAATTTAATTATTATTATTGTCAGTTTTCACCACAAATTTTTTAATATTACTACTTTTCACTATAATAATTTCAAATAAGTAAAACAGTTGCTCTTAATTATATTTAACCCCAAAAGTTTTTTACTCAGTATTTGTTTTTCATTCTCGCCATTTACCATCGGAAATCAGTCATAGATGATATTCTTCATCTTGGCATATATATTAAAAGGAGCATTCCAACGTGACTCCTCTAATGGACACTCAAACTGATAAGAATATACTGTCTCCAACATCTCAATTCTAAAATCATCTGGAACATAATCACACGGATCGACTTTAAAATGCTTGCAAACCTGAAAGAAAATAGAGAACATGTAATAAACAACAACTACAATAATTATAATAATAATCATAACAGTAATTATGATAATATTATTATTAATATTATTATTATTTTCTTACTTGCATTGCATGTGAACATGGAATCTTGTAAACTAACCACTTGTCACACGTACAAGAACGATCTTTGAGATTGACATGGTGAACTCGAGGATGACGTCCTGGCTTACCTGTAGTGATAACAGTCGCGGTCATAGTAACCGTGTTGTATGGGCGAACAGAATGTTTTGTAGCTTTCTATCCCAACGACTGTATAAAAGGTGGACTTTTTCAGGCCATAAGTGTCATTCTTTTTTCAGACGGTCTATCTCCTTTCGATGCTCTTGGAAGTAGTCTAGACAGCGCAAAAAAGTAGCTTGTGCGATAGCTGTGGGAGGTAGTCGACGAGCGCCCCTGAGTACACTATTCATGATCTCTGACCAATTAGATGTTGCTGACCCATACCTAACGTATTAGTGTTAGTAAATATATCAATATTGATTAAAAGAAAGAAAAGATATACCTAGCACCGCCATCATGAGCAAAGGTCCATCGTTCTGGATCTATCTTTTCACTGATATGTCCCTGCATTTATTTTTCAAATGTTCTCCATGATGCTGTCAAACTTGTCTACATCTTCTGCATATGCAGCTGACCATGCCATGCTATTCAAAAGAGAACTTTTGAATTTTCTTATTAATATCTTCGATATAAATCAGTAGTATTTAATTATTAAGATTGAAAATATGAGATTTTATAGTTTATGGAAGTGTTAAAAAAGATTTTGGTTAAAATATAATAATTGATAACTATGTTGAGAATTTGAAATAATTATAGTGAAAAGTAGTAATATTAAAAAGATTGTGGTGAAAACTAACAATAATAATTAAATTGTAAAAGTAGATTAGTTATGTAATAGGATGAGAAAAGTTATCTAGTTTTGTAATAGCACTATTAAAAATAACATTAGTTACGTAATTCTCTCCATCCCTAGCTACCAAGGGATTTAAACATCCAACCTTATACACTTTCAATCGTATTATGTACAATGTCAAAGATGAGGTTTAAGTACGAGACGCATCACAAAATACTAGCCAAAATACCACCGATAACTACACACATAATGCTATACATTTCAAAAGATCAAGTCCTATAGTATCACTGAGCCTGTCACAGGTCGTCCCTCACATGCTCCACCACAGGCATATAAATATTGGGAGTGAGTCGACAAGACTTAGTAAGTGCAATCAAGAACATGTAGGTAGAACATTCAAACACATAATATGCTAACAAAGAAAATGAGTGTAGGTTATTCGCCCTCCAACCTACCTATTTCCAAAATTTCAAGTCATTGATCATCATCTCAGTTAACACATCAATCATCAACACTTATCAACGCCTATCGATAGTTATCAACTATCGAAAGCTACCAACAACACTCTTACCGGCCACGCACGCACACCGACCCATTGGCCAGTCACACACTCCGACCCAGAGCTGTTGTTTCGATAGCTATTCGGCCCACATTGGCCCCTATGTGGATGCTACCATTATCGCACATTCACGCATCTTAGCCCAATCACTTAGTACATAACTTCTCCCGACAACAATACACCACAAAGTAGCATTAATCTATTCACATAGCACATCACTCATGCACAACCATAATGCATATTAAATGCCATTCACTAGAAGGACTATGCACAACTAAAACAATCAACAAGTTAATAATGAAATTCGAGTAAAAAAGACCATATTATCTTTAGAAATAGTTTTCCATAATGACCTCGTTAGAAGCGCCGTTCAACCGGGCTCAATCGAGTCGTGATCATAGCTAAATATGCATTTCAAACTCTACGTACAAGCTCTTGCTCCCACGCACTTACCTTGACGAAAATTTAAATTTTATTCGCTTCCTCTTGTTGACGAGATTCCACCTCGTTCCAACTCAAAATATCCTAGATAGATCATCATACAATTCTATTAAATTACATGGAAGTCTCATAGGCATTTATACGAACGGTTGGCGCGCATGAATATTACTCCTAAGCTTTTCTAATATCTTTGGTGCATCTCCTCCCAAATTTCGAAGTCACCCATGAATCTAGCATAAACATATGCTAATATGCTCAAAGTATACTTAACAACCCCTAAACACTATCATATTAACACACAAACACATGAAACTCAACAAATTCGCAACCCTAATTTTCCATATCTTACTTCCTTCCACAAAAGCTTAACCACAACGAATAGAGACATGCAAGGGGTTTATTTACCTATTATCAAGCTCTTGATCTCAAAAATCTTCCTCAATCCTCCTCTCCAAGTCTCTCACGTCATTTCTCCCTTTTTCAATAACCAAGCCACGTTAAAATGAAATGGGGGTGAGAAATGATAATTATATAATCTCTATTTGCTAGTAAGTCCTCCTTGCCTATTTTCCTTTACCCTATACTTATTTATTTAGGCAATTTAGTCCCTTTATTTTATTTCTTCTATTACCCTTAATTTTCTTTCTATATAATATATATATATATATATATATATATTTTTACAATTTCACCTTAAGATTAATAAAAATTATTTTATTAAATTAAGTGGGATGTTACAATTTCCTCCTTTTCCCACGTAGCTTCCTCTACTTTGTGGTTTCTCCAAAGGACATTAACAAGCGGAATGCTCCTTGTGCGTAGTTGTTTTACCCCTCGGTCAATAATACGCACCGGCTTTTCCTCATAGATCATATCGTCTCGAAGCTCAACCGTATCATAGCTCAGAATATGAGAGGAATCCGTTATGTATTTCCTCAACATGGATATATGGAACACGTCATGAACTCCGTGTAACGCTAGAGGTAAGGCGATCCTATATGCCATCTGTCCAACCCGCTCGATTATAGGAAAAGGACCTATGTATCTCGGGTTTAGTTTGCCCCACTTACCAAATCTTACTACGCCTTTCCTAGGAATCGCCCGATGGAATACCATATCCCCGACGTTCTAAATCACGACGTCGAGTATCGGCATAACTTTTTGTCGATCTTGGGCACATTCATCCTCTGCCTAATTAACTCAATCGCTTGATTGGTTTCATGCACTAATTCAGAGCCAATAACCATCTTCTCCACCTTGTGCTCTCCCATTTCGTCCCGATGAATACGACACTTGCGCCCGTACAGTGCCTCATATGGTGCCATCCTAATGCTTGAATGATAGCTGTTATTATATGAAAATTCAATCAGCGGTAGATAGGAATTCCATGTACCCCTGAAATCCAAAACACAGGCGCGTCGCATATCTTCCAAGGTCTGAATAGTATGCTCCGTTTGTCCATCAGTCTGAGGGTGATAAGCTGTACTAAAAGCCAATTTAGTACCCAATGCCACGTGTAATTTCCTCCAAAATTGAGATGTAAACCTTGGATCGCGGTCAGATACGATAGTTCGAGGTATACCATGGAGTCGCACTATCTCTTTTATGTATAAATCTGTCAATCTCTCCATGCTAGTCAAGAATTTTACAAACCAAGTAATCCTTGGTACTCCGTTCCTTAGGAAAATATTTCCTATCCGAAATATTAATGAATATGGATTTAAAGGTAACTTCGAAACAAAGAAGTCTACTTTGAATTCATAACTGAACCTTTTTCCAGAATTCTTAATGAAATTGAGGATTCTATTCTTATTAAAGCAAAAGAAAAACAGGTAAATTACCTTAAGCATGAAATTAATATACTTACAATTGAAGATAAACTTCAAAATCCTAAGTTACAAGAAAAATTAAATTATTGCTTAATGAATTCACGTTGCAAATATGTAACGATCTTCCTAATGCTTTTTGGAATAGAAAAAACATATTGTTTCTTTACCTTATAAAGATGATTTTAGTGAGAAAAATATTCCCACTAAAGCTCGTCCTTGTCAGATGAATTCTGAACTTTTAGAATTATGTAAAAAAAATAGCTTCTCTTTTACAGAAAGGGTTAATAAAACCTTCAAAATAACCTTGGTCATGCACAGCCTTTTATGTCAATTATGCGGCAGAAAAGGAAAGGGAAGCACCTAGGTTAGTTATTAATTATAAACCCCTAAATAAAGTTTTAAAATGGATTAGGTATCCTATCCCGAATAAAAAGGATCTATTAGACAGATTATTTAATGCCATTATATTTTCAAATTTGATTTAAAATCAGGGTTTTTGCAAATTCAAGTGGCTGAAAAGGACAGATATAAAAACTGCTTTTACAGTCCCAATTGGACAATTTGAGTGGAACATAATGCCTTTTAGTTTGAAAAACGCTCTTCCTGAATTTCAAAATATTATGAACGATATATTTATTCCTTATAGTAATTGTATTATCGTTTATATTGATGATATTTTGATCTTCTCAAAAGATATTGAAACACATTTTAAGCATCTTGATGTATTAAAGAAAATTGTTATTCAAAATGGATTGGTAATATCTAGTCCAAAAATGGTTTTGTTTCAAACTAAAATACGATTTTTAGGTCATAATATTGAAAAGGGAAATATTAATCCAATTAACAGAATTAATGAGTTTGCATCAAAATTTCCAGATCAAATTTTAGATAGAACTCGGCTTCAAAGATTTTTAGGAAGTTTAAATTATATTTCTCCTTAATATAAAAACCTAGCTATTGACACATCTATTTTATACGATAGACTTAAGAAAATTCCTTGTCAGTGGACAAATAGTCACACTGAAGCAGTTAAAAAATAAAAAATAAAGTTACTCATTTACCTTGTCTTATGGTTGTTAATTCTAATTGGCAAAAGGTTATTGAAACCGATGCCTCTGATTTAGGATATGGAGGAATTTTAAAACAAATTTCTCCAGATGATAAAAAGAATATTTAGTTAGATTCCATTCGGAAAAATGGAATGATGCTCAGAAGAATTATGCTGCTATTGCTAGAGAAGTTCTTGCTATAGTTAAATGCGTTTTAAAATTTCCAGATGATTTATATAATCAAAAGTTTTTAATAAAAACTGATTGTCAAGCTGCAAATTTATGTTTATGAAAGACTTTAAACATGATGTCTCAAAACAAATGTTTGCATGGCAAGCTCATTTAGCTCCATTTGATTTTAAATAATTTATAAAAAAGGAAGTGATAATAGCCTTCCAGATTTTCTTACACGAGAATTTATTCAATGAATAATTTTGTAGGAATGTCCCAATATGGGAAAGACTATCCCTCTAATAGAGGTGGTAGAGGTGGTAGAGGCGTTAAGCCTATTGTTCAACATGGCAATAAGAAATTATTCAGAGAGAATCTCTCTTCGTCTTCGAGCAACATGAGTACTCAAGATCGGCAGATGTACAAAGAATTCCTTAAATATAAGGAACAAAAGGCCCAAGAAGGTATGACTTCATATGCTAAAATTGTAGCAGATGACGAAATTGAAGATCAAGAATTCATTTATGAGCAAAATTCTCATAAAGAAGTTATACTCTTCTTAAGTGAAAAGGATTTAAAATGGAAAGATCAACCATGGACCTTAATGGAAAGGTATCTGGATACAGCATCATATGCTGGTGGATTTTATAAAAACAGGATGAACTACGAAAATATTCTCAAGTTCACAGAATCATGTGAATTTGATCACTTTGTTACTGGTAATCCGAAAGTTTATAACTTCAGTAAGATCATTATTAAGAGGATTATATCTCCTGAAGCTTGGGCAATTCACCCAATGAAAGATAAGGAATATTTCCATCCAGAATTAAAGATTTCAGTTAAATTTAATTATTGGGATTATATCCAAGCTTTTCATAGAGTTTTCTTATATGAAAACGTAAATAGAAAGCATTCTTGGTGGATCAAGATTTGTGCTGATGTTTACAAGCAGGTTCCTACTTGGTTTCATAATTGGTGGTTATCGTAAGGGGCCACAGTTAATATTCTGAAAGAAACATTCTCAGGATTATATACTGAGTGGGTTAAAGTTTCGCCAGCTCTAATAGAGGCCCAACATAATAATAAATGGATTGAAGGAATGGCTTCCATGCATTTTTATATTGAATACAGTATTTCATGGATTTGGAAATGGACTCCTGAAGTTGGTCATAACCAACAAAATATACCATGTTTATGGAGAACTTTTTATACAAAGTTCTGGAAGAAGATGATCCGAATAGACGGACAAGGAGAATATGAAGGACATCAAACTATTGATAAAATCAAAGAAAATGTTGCTTATTATAAGGATCGAATAGAAAAAAGACAGCAACGAGAATCTCCTAGCCCATTTGAAATCCTTTCTAGAAAATTAAACATTCAGAAAGGAAAATTATCGAAAGAACAAATCTTGGTTGAATATATGGAAGAAATCAATAAAGACCTTGGGAAAAATTTTGGAATTGATATGACCGATGTGTCTATGGGAACTTCCTCGAAAGATGAAGACTTCTGCCAAGCAAGAGAAGCTCGGGACCCATTTGATGATGACGATTTACTATCTTTTGAAGATGCCATTGATAATATCACTGACGAAGCATCCACTATCGGCTAAAAATTTTTAGCATACTTTACTTTTATAAAGTATTGGCCGACAAAAGCAAAGAAGAATCATGAACAGGAGATGGAGGCCAGCTGGATCACAATTCCTTTACTTTTCTTTTGTCTTTTTACTTTTTATTGTCTTTAAATATGGCCTTTCGCCATAAGTTGTGTACGCAGTTTTCTCTGCACTCTTGTAATATTTCACTCTTTCCTCCGTAATATAAGTTGAAGAAATAAAAGTTCGAGTTTGGATCTGGTTTACATCTACTTCTTTTTCAAGTAAGTTTTTAGCTTTTTTATTATTGTTTGATTAAGCCTTGATGGAAGGCTAAACTTAAACGTTAAACTACACCAAGATGCCTTAATACTTTAATCATGGTTTTATATCATATTTATATACATATATTAATATGATGTATTTAATATTTTCTTTTATAAAAATCTTTTGAAAATCGATTGTAAGAGTTAAATTTTGGATAAAGGTTGTAATAAAATTTGATCTTGATTAATTCTGTTTCGGCTCTTGGCAAGCCAGTGTTGTCGAAAAGGCGTTTGAGGGCGATGGCTATTACCGATTGAATTAGTCAAATAAAAATTTTATCATGTTAAAATCCTTGTATCCGATGATTTAATTCTAACAATCACAAAAAATTTTTATTTTTGTTCTGGATTAATGGTATATAGGCTAGATTACCTTCCGTCCGAATGGGATCAGACTGTTAACAGACTGATAATTGGACTGACGTCAAAACAACGCCACGCACCATTTTCCTTTTTGATTTTGATATTTAGTATATCGGTTGAACTGCCTCCAAACGATAGTTCGATCATGGTATAAAAGGTGTGACTACCTTTAGTCCAAACACAATTGAACTGTTTGCAGTTTGATTGCTGGACCGATAGGTTTTGTCTGGCCAAGTGGCATTATCAAGGTTTGATAGGTGGATTTTGCCACGTACTAATCACCACTCTTTTTGTATAGTTCACATTTTGTAAAGATCCTCTCCGTATGGTGTGTATATATATATATATAATATATATATATATATATATATATATATATTATGTTGGTTGTTTTTCGAAGAACGTTCTTGAGCTGATGAACGTGCCTGGTCTCACAAGGATGTAAGTGGCCAACCATCTTCAGGTACCGTACATATAAGTTATGGAAAACTACACATCAAATATGGAATATTTATATTGATTTGTATGTATCTAACTCCTAACTTATACTCTTTTGATTATTTATTTTAACAAGAAATGCCGCAATAATGGTGGAATAACTATTGCGAAAAAATAAATGAACTAGTGGTTGATTCCTGCTGATCTAGGAACAGGGGCAGTCAGGGGATTTTATGGCTGGAGGGGCTGTATAGAGGAAATTTGTTGTTCCAAATTAAGCCATCTAATGTAGTAATATAGAAATCATTTATACATAGTAGTATTTTTTGTACACCTTACGTGTGTGCAATAAATAAAATTAATTATTAGTGGATAATAAGTAATATACTAAAAATAGAATGAGTTTAAGTCTTTCAAATGACAGATCAATTGACAGTTTTTATCCACCATACTCTCTTTATAAAAGAGTATACATAATTTACATGAAAATTTTAAACTTAAATTTACGTCTAAAATTTAAAGGAAAGAGTAATGTATAACTTAATCTTTTATATCTGTTTAATTTATGTCTAAATTTTAAATAAAAGAATAAATGTTTGTTTTAGTAGTCTTTAGATCTGTTTAAAAATTGAACTAAAAAATAGAACTCGATGCTAGACCAATTGGTAGGATGAACTTTGTCGTAGGGCTAAGTACCATTGGGCAAGAGACAATACATAACAAAATAGATTAATTTATGTTACATATTGTTTTATCGTTCAGGTCGCCCTAATTCTCTCACAGGTTGTCGGCCAACCGGGGGTTAATGGTACCCAAGCCCGTACGTGGATCCGCCCCTGTATAGGCATGAGTGAGTCAATGATTCGACGACTGAATTTGAGACCAAGCAGTGTTGGATCAATATAAGGCACGACATTTATCGCTTCCTTTTCATTTTTTAAGATAAGGTACGATACACTCAACTTTAGGATAGCGGTTATTCATCTTATTGTATATTAACCTCATTGATATTGTTTTATAGGGTTCTTATTGATGTTATATACAAATATAAGATAGACGCATGTTTGCACGTGTTTGAGGAAAAAATATAAAGGACAATGAAACATTTGATGAAGTTTTGAAGTTAGATATGTATGGAATATAAGATGGAGCGGTGAAGATTATATACATAGATCTTCGTTATGAGACAGGAGAATATAATAATAATAATTATAATAATAATAAAAATAATAATTATAAAAATAGTAATAATAATAATTATTATAATATAATAACAATAATAATAATAATATCGAGTGGTGACAAGAATAGTAAGGAGAACCTTTGGGCGATATGTATGCTTTGTTCATCACAGATTTTTCTTTCTATTCACATATTCAAACTCCTTATGAATGGGTTGCCTTATGTTACGCTACATCATAAATTCTTCTTACAAGATGAAATTTTCACGTACTGCGTTCTATATAAACCAGGTAGAAGAGAAATCAGAAAAGTAAGTGTATTTATCATCTACTAAAGTCAGCCACAAATATACGGTTAAGTTTCTTGATCTCTTGGCTCATTCACACATTCATCATATAGCAATTTATATATAACATTATCTTTGATGATGTTGGAACCACTATGATGAAAAAATTAATAAACAAATATGATCACTAAACCAATGGATGAATATCCACCTGATCTAGGCATGAGCCTAGTTAGCCAAAGGATTCGAAGACTGGATTTGAGACAGATCAATGTTGATAAAATTATTTGGAGGGAAGGGATTTCAAAACGGCCGATGGTGAATGAGTACGGTGTAGGCGTCGGTGGGTCGATAAATCGATGGAATAGCTCGAAGAGAAAGGCGTGCACTGACTGTAATAAGGAGCTTCATGGAAGGTTCATGGATGCTGTGGAGAAACTAGCGAAGGAAGTATGTTTCCTTGAAAAATCTATTTATAGATATATATCCCTTGATAATAATTATTGACGATTGGGTTCTTGTTATATGTATATATAATATGTGCGTGTAGGCTCTTTCCCGTAAAATATCCTTCAGCTGATGAATGTTCCTCGTCTCACAAGGATAGAAGTGGCTAGCCATCTCCAGGTATCATATAAGTTAGAGAAATTATGCATGAAACATTTATACTTATTTGAACTATAACATTTAACCTAACGTTAACTCTTTTAATTATTATTTTAACTAGAAATGCTTCAATAATGGTCTTTAAAGAATCAATGCAAGAAAGACATCATTCAAGGGCCACACAGTAGAGGCCGAGAAAAACATTGTCGCCCACAAAAGGGGCAGTGGAACATTAATCGATGGAATAGTATAACAAACAAGAAGCAATCGAATGGTCTTTCAAGAATCATGCAAGAAAGACATCATTCAAGGGCCACTGCACTACTAGTAGAGGCCGAGAAAAAGATTGTCGCCCACAAAAGGGGCAATGGAACATGAATCGGTGGAATAGCTTGAAGTGGAAGGCGTGCAATGAATGGACTGAGGATCTTCACGGCCGGTTCATGAGTGTTGTCAGTAAACTAGACGAAGGAAGTATGTTTTCTTGAAAAATAAATAACCATTGGTGGATATCTAGCTGATCTATACATTAGCCCAGTCGTAGGATTGGAAGGCTGGACTTGTGACCAAGCAATGCTGGTCTTGAACGATTCATAGCAGTGCTCGGTCTCACATCCAGCCTTCGAATCCTTCGACTTGAGCCATGCATGGACCATCGTGAAATCCAAGTCCTATCACATGTAATAGATTTCATGGTTATATTTGGTTACGTACTTTTTTCGTAATAGTCATTCAAACTAAGTTCAGTCCTGCCTGCAAATCTTTATGTTGTGGCTAACTCAATCGCTATGTTCAACCGAGCTGTGAACTCTTCAAAACTTTTTTCATCGATTTAACAAAACTCATTAGCAAGGCTCGATTTATATTGTGATTGGGGTTCATTGTGAAATTTTTTTATATTTAATACTATGTATAATATAATATGTATCTTTTAGTGGATATATATTTGTGTTGTATTCTATCTACTTTTATTTATTTATTATGGGTCGGCTATAACCAAGTCCAAGGCCAAAACCTTTCATTTCATCTCCTAAAGGCGCCCAATTGTAAACTTTATCATCATTTGGAAATCGTTAATTTGGTGGTAAAACTAAAACAATCACTTATTAATTAGGAAAGCTCAAATTTATTAACTATAATATCAAATCACACTCGTCATCTCCACAAAACATGAAACACAACCATTGAATTTCGAGAAACAAATCATGTGTCTCTTAGTCGTCACGCTCACAAACACCACTTCATAGTCAATGAAAAAAAACTTCTCATATCTTTTGTCTTACTATTAGATTGAAAACCAGTAATCAATTCAAGACGAACTGGTTATCAACATACAAACTGAAAAGCGCACAGAAGTCCTACATTTTTATTCATCCCTCTCTAACCATGCAAAATCAATCCTATCAGTCTTAGGTTTTCAATGTGATTTTAATATATGGTCGGTAGAGAGGATATAACGATGCACATTTTCAACATTAGGCAAATAGAACGTCTTATTATTAAGTGTGGAGCATGTCATAAGTTTTTAGAATCCGTTTGTGTGTGTTAGAGGGGGTGAATAACAACTCGATTTTTTTATAAACTTTACCGACCGTGTGGAATATACCAGACGGTCTGTGTATGTCTGCATGCGTTTGTACGATGGAGACTGTTTCTGGACATTTTTTAACATTTCATCTTGAATCCACAATTAATGTGCATGTCTTAGTTCGAGAACTCAGTTGTTATGCTCAGTTGTCTTCATCTTTAATCAAGAAACAGTCATCAATAAATACTCGATTCTAGAGAGGGGGCTGAGCTCGACTCACA
Source organism: Craterostigma plantagineum (assembly GCA_027422505.1). Classification (NCBI taxonomy): domain Eukaryota; kingdom Viridiplantae; phylum Streptophyta; class Magnoliopsida; order Lamiales; family Linderniaceae; genus Craterostigma; species Craterostigma plantagineum. The sequence goes on along the minus strand of JAPQWV010001926.1, from coordinate 39,816 downwards.
TGCATGACCACTGCTGATCATCCTAAATCTTACGAATTATTTAATTTATGTATGTGATAGATGTTGTATATGTTTGTCTCTTTATTTTAGTTTATCTTTTAAATAGATGTTGATCGTTTTAGTTATCTGACCGAAGAAAAATTAATACTAGTGATTTAGCACATTCAATGCATGTGCTACTATCTAAAAAATATTAAATAATGATAATTGATATGAAATTGACACACCAAATAGCAGTCACTATGTAGTGCTCTCCCTTAAATAAAACTAGTAATATTTGCACATTCAATGCATGTGCAATAATAGAAGAATGTGTTATAATTATTTTGATGTAGAAAATGCATTCCTATATTAAATCAATTGATTAAAAATTAAAGTTAGTTTTAAATTTAATGTAATATATATATATATATATATATATATATATATATATATATTATTGTTATACAATAATAGATAGTGGGTGGATATACTAATAATAGATAGTGGGTGGTTGTTAACTTAAGTGTTTTTCGATAATTATTAATGACAAAAATTATGATTGGCTAAGTAATACACCAATCATGTCAGTTTTTAAAAGGTACTGACAATTAATATAAGAGTATAGATGTAAGCCACAAATTATAATAATACTAATATAATAATTAGAGGTGAATTTTTAGTGGTGGAAAAGAATAAGGAGAACTTTGGGCGATCTATATGCTTTATTCATCACGCTTTTTCTTTCTATTCATAGATTCCACTCCCTCCGATGAACGGATTGCATTACATTGGGCTACATCAGAAACTCTTCCACAAGATGAGATTTTCACGTACTGCATATCTCTATATAAAGCACGATAAAGAGGCCGAAGAGACATCATAAAAGTATAGGTATTTATCATCTATTAAAGTCAGTGCCAAATGTATGTTGAGTTTCTTGATAACTTGGGCTCATTTTTTACACATTCATCACACATCAAGTAATACATGTCATACTTTGGAGACAATTATTTTGTTTCATAGTATATGATTATGCTGTCACAAAAGGAACATAAAGGAAGAACACATCGAATCGCTAATGAGTGTTTTACAAGCGTCGATGTCGAAGACCTTGAGGCGTTCACATCTAGTAGATGATGTTAACGGTATCACAACAACAATTACGAGAAAAATTAATAAAAGAAATATGATTTGGAGGCTATACTTTTTATTTCCGATGATTCAATCAAATATACTTTCAATTCGGTAGTTTTTTGTTTATTACACCTCAATTCGCGTGCAGATATGTTGTCCATTGATTTCAAAGAAACACTCGTTGTGATTGATATTGTAGGCCGGCTTCTTAGTAGGGACTGATGCTGACTGCGTGATGGTTGGACCTACATATGCTCTTTATAATCCTTGCGTGCAAAAAATGAGGTAATATTGATGTAAAATCCAACAAACTCAGTGCCTTGTCTCAAGGTTGGGAATAAGGAGAGGCCCACCTACCTGCCCATGGAGGTGCGCGTGATAGTTGGGGGCCAGAGATGTATGAGACGGCTAAAGAAAAGAAAATCACTAAACTTCTCCAAGAGACACGTGCGTGCGCCCTAGATATACAGAGCAGGGTATACTTGAGGTTTTTTTTCTGACAAAAACGTCATCCCTCTTGCCCGTTTCGATCTTATCAACTCAACTTTTCACTTTGTTGGGTTCCAAGAAGTTCTATTTGCACCTTAAATGACTGTTTTACCTTGTTTCAAAACATTCATCTGCTCGGCAAGCAAATAAAGTTTCATTATGCTGCTAGTTTTTTGTTAGACTATGCACGAAAATAAATAAGGCGAATACCCTTATGCGAAGGAGTTTGGGAAAACGATAAGTCAGAGAATGGACGACACGCATCTTAGAGATGTAATCACTGAGAGTGCTTCGTTGGAACCAATGGACGACATATCTGCACCATGAATTGAGATGTAATCAACAAATATCCGTTAAATTGAAAGTGTTGGGAGCTAATTAATTATAGCCGGAGAAGATGAATATGAGCTCAGATGATCAAGTTGAGAAGGAACCAGTGAAACCTGTAGGAGATATGGCCAAGTGTTTTGCTTCAGCAGGTTTAATGAGAACCGTAAGATCCGGCGTGAAATGAAGATCAAAGGCTGAGGTTAGAACTTGTAAAATTGCCAGCGATTTTATAACTTGGAAAAGGCATGGTACATCTTGAAAGGTGGCTAGTACAATCTCGTCAAAGCACGAGCTGAGAAATTCTTCTCTATATATTACAGCTTTTCAGTTTCGTGTAGGCATCTTGGTGAGCTTACACCTTTTGTGTAGAGAGCGACTATTTGACAACTGAAAAAGAGAAGTTGGAGAGTGTACGAGAGACTTGTAGACCCTTCTCTTGGATTAATATAATAATATAAGCTCTGATTGGTCCACGAAAGTAGACCAAAGTTGGGTCGGACCACGTTAAAATCGTGTTTTTCTTGGTCTAATTTTCAACTTGTTTTTTTTTGGATTCGACCTTGTTGTTTTTTCATAGTATACACATGGAAATAAAATAGAAAGGCTTGTATTTCATCTTATTTTATTACAATCGAGGATGGACTCATTATATGGCTAATATTTTCTAAACTAGCCATTGAGACACAATAATTGATTTAGCTAATCATATCTTTCCCTTAATTGCATAATCTTTGACTTGGTTCTGATTTTGTGCCATGATCGGTGGAGTCTTTCCTTCCATCATCAACACTTCCCCTCAAGTTGGGTTCATGTATATATTTATAGGACCCAACTTGATAAAAAACATTTCAAATATTTGTCGATCAACTGACTTTGTAAATATATCTGCTAGCTGATTCTAGCATTTGACAAATGGTATCTCGATTTCTTTTGCTTGTACTTTTCACGAACGAAAAGTCAATCCACTTCAATTTGTTTTGTAATAGTTTTTTTTTTATCTCCATGTCTTGTAATAGTTTTTTTTTATCCATATTAGCTCTCATGTTGTTAAAGCCATAACCTTATTCTTCTTCAGCACTTGATCCGGCTACGACTTTCTGTTTTTTTGTTTCTCCATGTGACAAGGTTGCCTCCAACAAATGTGCAATAACCCGTGGTCGATCTTCTATCATAGCTTCATTCCCATTCAGCATCGAGTAGACAACAATGTTGTTTGTTTTGTTTGGTCTCATCCAGATTCCACGTCCAGATGTCCCCTTTAGATACCTTAAAATTCTCGCTTCGAGATGACTGGATCTAGGAGCCTGCATACACTGACTAACACAACTAACAAAAAATTAATGTCAGGTCATGTAGCAGTCAGATATATAAGTTTTCCTACTAATATCTGAAATCGACCGATGTCTTGAAGAGGTTCACCATCTTCTTGATTCAATTTTATTAGATTCCACGGGAGTTCTAGAGTGTTTTACTCCCAACCTTCCAGTTTTCTTTGAGTAAACCTAAGTGTATTTTATGTGGGAGCGAAAAACCCCTTTTCTGAATGGGCGATTTTATCCCTAGAAAGTATTAGAGGATCCCAAATCTTTTTTGTTTTAAGTAGTTTTTATGTTATTTAATTCTTCATTATTTCCAGTTATAATTTTGTCATCACATTTATTAAATTATGTTAATAGATTTATCTGATCTCTACGAACATTGATGTATCAACGGAGCTTTTATCAAATCCTCGTGCAAGAAGCGCACGACTTAATTTAGTATACCAAGCTCTGGAGATTGTTTTAAACCGTAGATTGACTTATTGAGTTTACACACTAACGTTTTGTTGGTTTTTTTCAATTTTGTGGCCTGGAGGTAGGTTTATATATTTCTTCTTCCATATCTCTCTATAAAAATGTGAGAGAACGACAGTTTTAGTGCCCGCTGTTTGAGGCATGGGCGTTTCGGGTCCCCCATGTTCCGAGGTGTCACTTTTTCGTCCCCAATGTTACCGATTTTAAATCATTTTGGTCCCTCGATTATCTTAATCATAATTTAGACGGAGTTTAACATGTGAGAGCACCTCCCTTTACGCGACTTAACACCTCATAACTTATCACATTCTTCGACTAAAATGCACTTGAACATTATTACGCATCACACTCAACTCACCTTCAAGGTCGTCAATCATTCCCTAAATGTGATGTGTAATGATGATCATGTTCATTTAAGCCGAAGAAGAAGACGTGTTATGAGGTTTCAAGTCGAGTAAAAGGAGATCATGTGCTCTCACGTGTTAAAATCTGTTAGGAATATTTTGTCGCATCCTTTAATTTATGTAATCTTGGGTTAGTATGTGTTTATTTAGTGGGTTGTAGTAGTTTGGGGTGACTTATGGTATTTAGCAAGAGTTTTGTATTGGGCTTTAATATACCAAATACTTGTGGTATATAAAGCCCCACTTACCCTAATTAGTGTTTTATCAAAAGAATTCAAAAGGTAAGTCACCTTGTACTTTTCCTTAGAATACCACACACTAACACGCACTCATGGTGTTATTCACGTTTTTCACATTCAAACCTTTCCTTTGATCCTTGTTTGGTAATAAAAGGGCCAACAAGTGGTATCAGAGCCTAACACGGATCAATATCTTCGTTTTGAATCCAGTTTTGCTCGATTCCGACGTGATTTGAAGAAAATTTTTTCTTGAAAACTCATTTTCAATTTCTTCACTGTTTTTGGGTGTTTTCAAATCGTTTTCAGTGTTTTCTTGTCCTTAAAACGCTAGAAAACCAATAATGAGTATATTTATGTTCTTTCACGTCGATCGAAACGAATTATTCAAATCAAAATCCCTCTTTCGATCGAAACTAATCTTCTCTAAACTCTTTCGCCCGATTCACACTTTTGCCCGATTCTAGAACTCTAAATTCAATTTCAATTGCCCGATTCTCAACACTTAGGACCAATCGCCGAGCTTGCCTCATATAAAATTAGAATCGATCAAGCATTCAAATTCGGTAGACCAAAATTTTAAATTTCACATAACTGCAATCGTCCGATCCTCAAGCATTACACAAAATTCATCAAATTTTAAATTGCGACAGAATTCATTAAGGGAATTTACCCACATAGACTCAACACTCGAAATTACTCACACTTGACTATATCTCATTCATAACTAAAGCGTTTCAGTTCGCAGATCTATCACGCGTTAACGATCATTACCAAACAAAAAACATGGACGGTCTTGCTATTGGATCTGACAACGTGCACCACTACTAAGATGGGGAGAGTACGGCATATGGAAGCAAGATTTATCAACTTCATAGAAATCAAGGATGCAGACCCCGCAAACGACATGCTTTCCTCCATTTTTGAAGGACCTGCTCAATTTTGGACCATCATCCCTGCTCAACCCGATGTTGTTCCTGCAATTATAGAGAGGAGAACTCCTAAGGACCCTAGTCAATACAATGATGCTGAGAGAGCACGTGCCAGAGCGGACAAGCTTGCCCGACCCTACGTACTTCAGGCCCTACCGAATGATGTCTACAAGCAAGTCGACGCAATGGTCACTGCAAATGAAATTTGGGATGAAGTATGCAAAATGATGATTGGGACAGAAGTTAGCAATCTGTCTAAGACGTCCAGCATCCTCACTGCCTATGACTGCTTGAAAGCTAAGGAGGGGGAAGAACTTCAAGATGTTTACCTTCGCTTTCTGACCATCATCAACGAGATGAGAAAGATCAACATCCAAAGCTCCAATCTCGAACACAATATCAAGTTCCTTTCCACACTTCAACCTGGGTGGGGACGGATTGCAGTTCTGGTTAAGCAACAGAACAAAGATCTGGATGCTATGGATATTCACTCCCTACACGATAACCTCTCACACTACTCCCAGTATGCCAAAGAAATCAAGAACGGAGGAAAAACAAATGTCGACATGGAACCAATTGCACTCATGACCTCCAAGACAAGCAACAGGAGCTCGAGAACTTCTAAAGTAAAGCAGGTCGTACATTCTGACACTTCTGACAACGCCGAATCCGACCAAGAATCTGAGGACGAACTCGAATCTATCAGAAAGAAACTGGCTACGATCTCAGAGACGGTCAATAAGATGAACGCCAGGATATCATCATCTTCCTTCAACAAACAACTAACCTCGAGCGGGAAACAGAAGCTCGTTGCCCCTGAAGAGGCTGAAACTAAGAAATCTGAAGTAGTAAAGAAGTGCTTCAACTGGGCAAGCCGAGTCGCTTTGCTTCTGAATGCTTCAGACCTAAGAAGAAAAACACTAAATACTACAAGAAAATATTTCAGCTCTCACAGCGCAAGGAGGCGGGAATTGTCTTGGTTGCTGAGGAAGAGGAATGGCTGGAGGACACATCTGACGAGGAGGAAGAAGAAATGGCCTTTAGGGTGAAAAGCATTGATGATGAGTCCGATAAGGATGAGCCAGCCATCGGGTCAGACAGGACTGGTATCTCTTCATCCGACCTGGAGGTATACACTCCATCCCTAAATGATTTCATTAAACTTGAACGTAGGATAGCTGAACTCTCCATGCATCGTAAAGATTACTCAGAACTCCAAAGCAATTTTGACAAAAATTATGCCTTATTAAACAAACAACAGGAAGAGATAGCTATTCTTAATGAATCATTGACCTTGTCTGAAATAAAGTAAAGACTTTAGAGGAGCATATAGAAATCAAGGAAAAACAAATTAACGATATGAGTAGAAGCTTGAAAGACAGCGAAGAAGAACGAGCAAATGTATTGTCCCAATATGAACTAATCACCAACGAACGCATGTCTATACAAGAAAGTCAAATAGTTAGAGGACATTAACACCAAAAGAGGTCATCTGAACGAACCATCTTTCTTAGCCAACATAAAGATGTAGAATTCTATGATCATCGCCAAGGATTGGGATTTGAACCCACCACTAACCCTGAAAAAAGATAAAATACATTCTCTGTACAACATTAAGCGTTTTGGATTGAGCCTTGAACAACTAAGGCCTTCATAGAATCAAGTGGATGATTGGATCTGAAGAACGGAAACGGAGGAATAAAGAATGGGCCCAAATTGAGTATGACTACACAGAACTCAATAACAGCGATAAAACGAGAGAGATACCACTCTCTGATGACTATATATTACCATTTGGATCTGAAACTCAGGAAAGCACTGACGAGGCGGCTAAACTCATTCGTTCATCTATTTATATTCCAGAGATTATCGCAAATCAGTGAGTTGACAGCCTCCATAGAATCAGAAAAGATAGCCCACGAAGAAGAGAGAACTATTTTGTTAAGAAAAATTTATACTCTTGGAAACTTTCCTGACGCTTACAGACCCTCCACACCCCGTCCTGTTCCAGAGTCCTCTACATATAAATGCAAGCAAACTACGAAAAAATTCCTTTATCTCACACTAACTTTGTATCACATGTACTCACAGACAAAGGCGTGAGATCTGAGGAAGCGAAGAAGGTTCGATCTGGCTCAGCAAAGAAGACAACAGTTCCTGATAAGAAGAAGAGACCAGTCTCAAACCTTTCTTCTCATGTTTCGAAATCTTCTGCATTTCCAAAAGTGACTTCTTGTAATGTCGCGGAACGTGTTTCGTTATTTCATGCTCTGAAATCAAAACACTGTCGTGTAAACAATGATGTATTTTCCCATCCTCGTGACAGTCATTTCAGCAAAAACGCTTCCACGTCACATAGCACTCGTTCTAAGGACATATCTCCCACGCGGTCCAATCATACTATCAAATCTAAAATAAAGAAACACACCACATCCAAGACCAAGCCGAACAAGAACGAAGTCAAAAACAGATTGGATTCCGAAATCCCCATTGCATCCTGTAGGAAATCGTCATGCTTGGACTCTTAAACCAATCATCCAACAATCCAACAAAGAATTAAACTAGCAACGAACAAGTTAGCTTCTACACCTGCTATCAACGAACGGCCCATCTATAAATGGGTACCTAAACTTACTTGATTCTTTTTGCAGGTCCGTCATGTGTGGCACTTAGATTCAGGTTGCTCGTCACACATGACTGGAAACAAAGAGCTGTTGAGCAACTTCTCTGAAGGATTTCTCGAAAAGGTCTACTTCGGAAACGGTCAATCTGCATCCATGCTAGGAACAGGCGATCTCATTCATGACAGGCTGCCATCAAAGGGGTATCCTACGTCGAAGGACTGAGCTACAATTTGTTCAGCATCCAGCATCGGACGTTTCTGTGACAATGGCTAGAAGGTGAACTTAGAGACCAGCAAATGTAGTGTCACAAATAACAGTGGAAGAGAGCTACTCACTGGCCACAGGAAGACGAATATCTACTCCATTGACCTCCAAACTGTTCGACCGATGTGCCTCATCTCCCGAGCCTCTCTACATCAGAACGATCTTTGGCATCAGCGACTTTCTCATCTCAACTTCAAAGCCCTTAACAAACTGCGATCAGAAAACTTGGTCAAAGGACTTCCCTCGTTCAGATATCACAAAGAGCATCTTTGCTCGGCATGTGAAATGGGAAAGATAAGGAAGGCATCTCACCGGACCAAACACATAGCCTCAACTTCCAAACCTCTCGAACTCATTCGTATGGATCTGTGTGGACCCATGCGGACTCAGACCATCAATGGGAGAAAGTATGTGTTGGTTATTATGTATGATTTCTCGCGCTACACATGGACCAAATTCCTCAGAACTAAGGACGAAACTCCAGGTTTAATCATTTAGTTTATCTAAACCGCACAAACCTCTACAACTAAGTGTACAAATCATAAGAACTGACAATGGGACAGAATTTAAGAACAAAAAACTCAAATTCTATGCATCACTTGGAATCACCCAGCAGTTCGCAGCGGCGAAAACACCTCAACAAAAGGGGTAGTCGAGTGCAATAGCAGAACCTTAGTTGAAGCAACTCGCATACTCCTCATTCACTCTGGACTACCTCACTTCTTTTGGGCTGAAGCAATGAACACAGCCTGTTTCACTCAAATCATGGCTCCCTTCACAAGAGGTTCAATACGACTCCCTACGAGTTGATAAATTGCAGAGTGCCAGACGCCTCTTCCTGAGAGTCTTTGGATGCAAGTGCTACGTAGCAAATGATCGTGTAGATAGAGGCAAACTCGACCCAAAAGCATTTGAAGGGATACTGGTGGGATACTCGACAACATCAAAAGCCTACCGAGTATACCTCAAGGAGAAAAGATCTGTTATGGAAAGCATTAACGTAACGTTTGATAAAGTAGACCGAGTAGTTCCTGCACAATTAGTCCAGAACCAGGACTTCTACGAGAGATTACAAAGGATCGACCAAGCACCTCCTCCGTGGACGAAACTTCAAAATCAAATACATCGAGCGACATGGAACTCGATCTCTTATTCGAGGATCTCTTCTCTAAGCCGTCGCCACCCACTGCTCCAACAACTTCTGCAGCACCAGAAAATAATGATCCTGCAGAGACTAGTAATGACAATTCCCCTCCTACGATGGAAAATCTTCAACTTGATGACGACAGTGAACTCCCAACTGATACATAGATCTTCTCTAGCTCAGCCGCTGAAACACCTCAGCCCTCTGATTCAACAATAGAAATTTCTTCAGGAGAGTCAGTAATACCTCAACCTGTAGAAGGAATGGAACATCAGGCTGTTCAAAGTGAAGAAGCAATACACGATACAAATGCAGCTGGATCATCACAACCTAATACTAGAAAGTGGACCCGTGCACACCCAAACTCACAAATAATTGGGGACCCTTCCCATGGTGTCACAACTCAAGCATCAACGATAATGAAAGCCTCTATTCCTGCTTTCTCAGTCAAAAGGAGCCCAACAAAGTAGCTGGAGAACTCAACGACCCAGATTGGATAATTGCAATGCAGGAGGAAATCAATCAATTCGAGAGGTTGAAAGTCTAGAACCTAGTACCTAGACCGGCTGGGAAAACTATCATAGGAACTAAATGGGTGTTTAAACAAAAAAGGACGAGCAAGGAGTTGTTATCCGAAATAAAACAAGGCTGGTTGCAAAAGGATATAATCAATAGGAAGAATCGACTACGATGAGACATATGCTCCAGCTGCAAGAATTGAGGCCATCAGGATGTTCTTAGCTTTCGCTGCACAAAAGAACTTCACAGTCTACCAGAGGGATGTCAAAACTGCATTCCTCAACGAAATACTAAAAGAAGAAGTTTTTGTATCTCAGCCTGAAGGTTTTGTAAGCGAACAACTCCCAGATGACGTCTACAGACTCGATAAAGCTCTCTATGGACTTTAACAAGCTCTTAGAGCCTGGTACGAGGTCCTCTCGGATTTTCTCATCTCCTCCGGCTTCACAAAAGGGAAGATTGATACGACTCTTATTATAAAGAAGGACGGCTCAGACATTATGTTAGTACAGATTTACGTCGACGACATCATCTTCGGGTCGACGGACTCAAGAATGTGCAGGAACTTTGGAGACCTAATGAAGCAGAAATTTGAAATGAGCATGATGGGCGAACTAAGCTTCTTCTTAGGCCTTCAGGTTAAGCAGCTTCACAATGGAATCTTCATCAGGGTCCGACAAATGCAACCGCAACATCATGCTAATCTTCCATGGGATTGTCTTCAACAGGAATTATGATGTCGCCCAACTAATCTGGACGGACATCCTTGATCAACAACGAAGGCGAGGTCTCTGATACACGAAGCCGGTTCTTCCTTACCTACGGTTGCTCCCTGTCATCGTCCGACACTTCGTGGATCTTCATCCCGACATAGAGCGACGACCCAGGGCCGAAGGTTATCAAGCTCCAAAGCTCACAGAAATTCAATCAACAAAAAACAAGATTGATCAGGAGGCCATGTTCATACCAGACCACCTACTTTGACTCCTCGATCCAACTGAGCTGGAGCTCCTCAAATACCTACGAGCCAACAACCTTGATGATGTTCCCATAGTTCAACAAATCCCAGTTGAACCTAACCCAGGGACAAGCCAACCCTCACAGCCAAATGTAGGTCTAGGAAGCACTTCATCCCCAAAAACAAAACAAAAGCAAAAATCCAAAGGGGATGACAGCAGCAGTCAACAGGAACGGCGTACTAAACAGAAACACGACCGTACGCCTCTAGTCCACAAAAAAGCCGGACCGAGCCAATAGGTACAGGGGATGACTTTGTCTTCCCCCGAGTAGAAGCTGCGACATCGGGTCCAATCGCGCAAACTACCCTCCCTAGCCACTCAATCATCTCCAGATGATTGTTTCACATACTCACGAGGTGTCATGTCATCCATCGCCACCTCGCTCGGAGGAGGTTGATGTATCAAGCAGTCTTCAGCCTCAGACCGAACGCTCCACAACGTCTCCGTACTAGAGTCTAGTACGGAACAGAGCGGAAGACCCGACGTAGTCAACATCGCTGCAGCTACGAACTTGGGCCATCAATCTGAGTCTGTCTCAGCATTGATGTCAACGATGAGCCTATGTGGCCGTGGTTCTTCAAGTCCTGTGCGAACAGGCGGCACATCAGTACCTTCTACTGATGTTGTGACGACGAAACGTCTTCGTGACTCCGTCCGGTTATTTTCCCCGTTCGTGACGGAGGCCAGGCTGAATGATCGACTCGCGGAATTCGCAAAAGGTGTCGAGGACACCATCATGACCCAAGTATACAGCGTACTTGGCACCTCCTCTCGAGACAAAGGCAAAGCCCGTCACCGAAGAAGTACCCCCTCAAACCGACCCATCTCCAAACTCTGACGGCGTCCCGTGGAACGTCCCAATCACGGAACTCATCGATGTTATGCTGGCCAGACTCCGCACCGCACCCCTGAGTATGAAGCGGTGGTCCTCAGACGTCTGGAGCTTCCTTTCAACCCACCAACCCCGGCGAGGCCCAGTCATCCCGACAACCACGTGATGACCCTAACGGTGGGGATCGTCCCGAGGGGGAGAAGACACAAGAGACAGGGCCTCAGCCTCCTCCGCAGTCACAGTGTAGAGCCACCCAAACACCCACCACAACAAAACCACCTACACCCACACAAACAAAAAAATCTACCCGAACTACCACCCAAACAACCCAATAGCCCTCCTCACCAGCTATGAGCCTATCACCTCCTCTTCCCACAAGCCAAGACACCCCTTTGATATCTCCATCCTCTCCCATCCTATTCCTTCAGTCAATTGAACCGATCGTATCTCTCGTAACACTTTACAACCCACACACAGCGGTAGAGAAATACATCTTCAACGACGACTGGTTAACAAAGCCGATGCATCCAGCCTCGGCCAAGGGCTTACTGGACAATGCCAGATACTTCTTGATGAAGGCAAACGTTAGCCTTGCCCTTATCGACGACGATGAACTCGAGAAGGTGAAGTCTACGAAGCAGACATTCCAGAACTTCCCGAGCTTCTCAAACACGTCGTCGTCAATGAGGAGTGCCCCCCTCAAAGTCAAAGATAGGAGAAGAACCGAAGCCACCGTGGGAAAATGTCAAAGTGATCGCTCCATATCAAGAAGAGATACGGAGAAGAATCTGGAGAAGGAAGATAGGATCAAGAAGTTAGACGAGCTTGATCTAAGAGGCCTAACTCATCTCTCGAGACCAACCATTGTATGATACCTGCTCTGTCTTCGTAGAGGGCTTGTGTGGAAAGGAAAAGATACTAACGTTGACACTCTTAGAAGAGAAGAGAAGGAAAAAGCCAGAATCAGCAAAATCCTGGGAGTACGGCGAGGTCGTCTCGACTTCTATGAATATCCTACCTACAAAGTGCAGCGAGATGATGGAACGGTCGAGGAACTGACTGAAGGCGATCTCTCCTACATCAGAGGTGAAGACGTTGATCAGATACTGTGAAGCTTCAGATTTCTTGGAACACTCCAGAATCCAGACTTAAAAGTGGGATACATCGCTCTTAAGCGATTCATGATGCGCCAAATCAAGTTCAATTCGACTCACGATCTTCAAATGGCGGTAGAAAGCAACATGAAAAGGGTGAATCTCACAATGCCATCCTTCAAAGTCCCCGACCCAAGTCTTGGTGAAGGCCACATAATCATGAAGACAACGATCCATCAGTGGTCTACATCATCTACAAGGAGAAAAGAGGCTGGTGAAAACATCCAAGATTGCCAAATTCAGCGATGGAACGCTGTTAATTATTCGGAGCAAACTCGGAAGGATTCTGGAGCAGCTAAGGTCCGAAGAAGCAGAAGTCCAGGAGAGGTACGAGAAGCTGATCGAGATCATCTCAGACCGAATATCATTACGAAGGACGATACGATCATACGAGTTCAGACTTGGACTAAGAAAATCGGTCTATGTTGTGGAGAAACCCAAGAAGAAGAAGACTCCAAGGACACAGCAAAAGGATGCTAAGGGGGAGATTGTTAGGAATATTTCTTAACATCCTTTAATTATGTAATCTTGGGTTAATGTGTTTATTTAGTGGGTTGTAGTAGTTTGGGGTGACTTATGGTATTTAGCAAGAGTTTTGTATTGGGCTTTGATATACCAAATACTTGTGGTATATAAAGCCCCACTTACCCTAATTAGTGTTTTATCAAAAGTATTCAAAAGGTAAGCCACCTTGTACTTTTCCTTAGAAAAACACACACTAACACACACTCAAGGTGTTCTTCACGTTTTTCACATTCAAACCTTTCTTTTGATCCTTGTTTGGTAATAAAAGGGCCAACAAAATTCGTCTACATTAGTTATAATCTAGGGACCAAAAATGCACCTTAGAACATGGGGACCAGAAACCCTCACGCTTCAAACATTGGGGACTATAAGTGTTGTTCGCCCTAAAAATGCAATCTTAACATCCATTTGAGATAAACTCCTACTGGAGTTTACATCTGCAGATAATAAAATTCTGATAGTGTTCATTTATGCAACCGGAGCAAGGCGTCCTCGTAATCTATGTCATAGTGAAACCTTTTGCCACCAGTCTGGCTTTATATCTTTCTATAGTTTCATTAATGTTAAATTTTATTTTGTAATCTCATTTACAACCGACGGGTTTTCATTATCTTTTGGTAGTGGAACAACATCTCAAGTATGATTTCTTCAAGTGCGTCGACCTCTTCCTCCATGGCTAATTGGGTTTTTAAGTGCTCCATTATAATTTGCTCATAACTCATGCATAGTGGAATATCATCATATACTTAGACATCGGATTAAATATAAATCGAATTGCTCAAGTTATAGCCCCAATGTCATCACAATTACCTAAATCATCAAAACTCTTTAACGCACACGGACCAAAAAGGCAACAAATATATACTAGTTCAGATTAATAACTGCTCCGCTGATTGAATAAACAAAACACAAACTGAATCGAGTCACACGAGCTCGTCGAACCTTGAGCTTGAGCCAAGAACAAAGAGAGCTGAACCCCAGAAAATGGTCTGAGATCGACTCACTTACACGACCATTGCTGATCATCCCAAGTCTACTAGAATAGTTTTATTTCGTATGTAAGAAATAGAACTCATATATACAGGAATACTCTATAATACGCTACAATATATGTTTATCTCTACTTTAATTTTATACTTACTAAAAGTAAAATCTTTGACTTGGGATTTACATGGATGGTTAAAGTAATACGAAGTGTGAAACATTAAAAAGCTGCAGTCATACATTAAATGTGTGCACTACCGAGTGGCTTATGTTACATTGCACGGCTTGCATCGCACTACTGATAAACTTATGAACAATGTCGACTATTTATTGTATTGATAGGCATAAGTCCGATTTTTTTGTGTAATATTATTGTGTGTACCATGATTATTTGTGTCATTTTTGGTATGCAGTATATTGAATTTGAAAAGTTTTGTAGAATTAAATGTTAGTGATTGGTTTGTGGTTGAGTTCTATAACCGTTTAAAATGTCATCGATGAATCTTATTTACAGTGTGACACAAAGGTTCGTCATTAATGTGTGCCACAAAACCGATTCCTATAACGCAATATATGATATTGTAGCGTTATACATGTATTGTAGCAAACTAAAACGTTTGAAGAAATAAATGTTCTTTTATTAAACATTCAGTGAATCTTATCCTATTATAGTTCAAGGGTTTGGCTAATAATTATAACAATAAATTGTTTAATGTTGCCATTATATATATAGAACTGTATAACTATTTTGTTAATGCAGTGTCTATTATTCCCGGCTATTGCTAAATACATATAATTTATTTCATGATGGCTGCACCGAATAATCATTCCGTACTTAGTGTTTTGAGTCCTGGGATGGGGAGCAATACAATCATTGTTAGGCTGCTTCGTTACTGGAGAGCTACAAATTTTAGAAGAAATGGAGAGCTAATATTAGTTGGGTTAATGTTACTCGATGAATAGGTGCAAAAAATTCAGTTTATTTGCTTTTTTTTACTTAATCTAATGTATTTTTTTATACTCTTATGCAAGCTACAATCAATAGTTCGGTCGTTCCAAAATTTGAAGGCCTACTTGAGGAAGACTGCGTTTTTGCCATATCAAACTTTGATGTTGTCAATGCTCCGCAGACATATCGCACAACAGAGCATCGTTATATGATACGTTATAGTAACCATACAACAATGGTTCGTAGTATTGGTGATGGTGTCATCATCAAAATTGAGAAATTTCAGTTTCGGTCTTTTGAATATTTTGAAGCAAACGCTGGTGGGCGTGATTATTTACCAGGTTTGCATCTTTATCTCTATAAAATATGTGTATCTGCTTTATTTTTTAATGTAGCCTCATGTGGTTTATCAGTTAATATTTTAATTTATATTTGGTAGATGTAATTGCTGTGGTTTCGTCCATTGTTGAGCTAGATGACAATAGTCATTCAGCACGTACGATGTGAATATAATTTTGGAAGGGTGCGTTTTATTTTCCAATGTTTTTGCCCTTCTCATTGATTGTCTTTGTTGTGTGGGTATAATGAAATGGCAATATTTTTCGTTGCAGTGGGCACCATGCATGTAACACATCCCTAGCTACCAAGAGATTTAAACATCCAACCTTATATACTTTCAATCGTATTATGTACAAGTCAAAAGATGAGGTTTAAGTACGAGACGCATCACAAAATACTAGCCAAAATACCACTGATAACTACACACATAATGCTATACATTTCAAAAGATCAAGTCCTATAGTATCGCTGAGCCTGTCACAGGTCGTCCCTCACATGCTCCACCACAGGCCAGCCATCATCACCTCTTCTAAGTCTTATCTCCCGAAGGAGGATCTGCAAAATCATATAAATATTGGGAGTGAGTCGACAAGACTCAGTAACTGTAATCAAGAACATGTAGGTAGCACATTCAAACACATAATATGCTAACAAAGAAAATGAGTGTAGGTTATTCGCCCTCCAGCCTACCTATTTCCAAAATTTCAAGTTATTGATTATCATCTCAATTAACACATCAACCATCAACACTTATCAACGCCTGTCGATAGTTATCAACTATCGAAAGCTACCAACAACACTCTTACCGGCCACACACGCACACGACCCATTGGCCACTCACACACTCCGACCCAGAGCTGTTGTTTCGATAGCTATTCGGCCCACATTGGCCCCTATGTGGATGCTACCATTATCACACATTCACGCATCTTAGCCCAATCACTTAGTACATAACTTCTCCCGACAACAATACACCACAAAGTAGCATTAATCTATTCACATAGCACATCACTCATGCACAACCATAATGCATATTAAATGCCATTCACTAGGACTATGCACAACTTAAACAATCAACAAGTTAATAATGAAATTCGAGTAAACAAGACCATATTATCTTTAGAAATAATTTTCCATAATGACCTCGTTAGAAGCGCCGTTCAACCGGGCTCAATCGAGTCGTGATCATAGTTTAAATATGCATTTGAAACTGTACGTACAAGCTCTTGCTCCCACGCACTTACCTTGACGAAAATTTAAATCTTTATTCGCTTCCTCTTGTTGATGAGATTCCACCTCGTTCCAACTCACAATATCCTAGATAGACCATCATACAATTCTATTAAAATTACATGGAAGTCTCATAGGCATTTATACGAACGGTTGGCGGGCATGAATATTACTCCTAAGCTTTTATAATCTCTTTGGTGCATCTCCTCCCAAATTTCGAAGTCATCCATGAATCTAGCATAAACATATGCTAATATACTCAAAGTATACTTAACAACCCCTAAACACTATCATATTAACACACAAACACATGAAACTCAACAAATTCGCAACCCTAATTTGCCATATCTTACTTCCTTCCACAAAAGCTTAACCACGACGAATAGAGAGATGCAAGGGTTTATTTACCTATTATCAAGCTCTTGATCTCGAAAATCTTCCTCAATCCTCCTCTCCAAGTCTCTCACGTCATTTCCCCCTTTTCAATAACCAAGCCACGTTAAAATGAAATGGGGGTGAGAAATGATAATTATATAATCTATTTGCTAGTAAGTCCTCCTTGCCTATTTTCCTTTACCCTATACTTATTTATTTAGCAATTTAGTCCCTTTATTTTATTTCTTCTATTACCCTCAATTTTCTATATATATATATATATAATATATATATATATATATATATATTTATAATTTCACCTTAAGATTAATAAAAATTATTTTATTAATTTAAGTGGGATGTTACATTATTCCCCCTTAAAAAAATTTCGTCCTCGAATTTAAAGTTTGAACTTACTGAATAATTCGGGTATTGGCGTCACACTCCTCCTTTTCCCACGTAGCTTCCTCTACTTTGTGGTTTCTCCAAAGGACCTTAACAAGCGGAATGCTCCTTGTGCGTAGTTGTTTTACCCCTCAGTCAATAATACGCACCGGCCTTTCCTCATAGGTCATATCGTCTCGAAGCTCAACCGTATCATAGCTCAGAATATGAGAGGAATCCGTTATGTATTTCCTCAACATGGATATATGGAACATGTCATGAACTCCGTGTAACGCTGGAGGTAAGGCGATCCTATATGCCATCTGTCCAACCCGCTCGATTATAGGAAAAGGACCTACGTATCTCGGGTTTAGTTTGCCCCACTTGCCAAATCTTACTACGCCTTTCGTAGGAATCGCCCGAAGGAATACCATATCCCCGACGTTAAATTCTAAATCACGACGTCGAGTATCGGCATAACTTTTTGTCGATCTTGGGCACTTTCATCCTCTGCCTAATTAACTCAATCGCTTGATTGGTTTCATGCACTAATTCAGAGCAATAACCATCTTCTCACCTTGTGCTCTCCCATTTGTCCCAATGATTGAAGAACGACACTTGCGCCCGTAGTGCCTCATATGGTGCCATCCTAATGCCTCGAACGATAGCTGTTATTATATGAAGATTCAATCAGCGGTAGATAGGAATTCCATGTACCCTTGAAATCCAAAACACAGGCGCGTCGCATATCTTCCAAGGTCTGAATAGTATGCTCCGTTTGTCCATCAGTCTGAGGGTGATAAGCTGTACTAAAAGCCAATTTAGTACCCAGTGCCACGTGTAATTTCCTCCAATATTGAGATGTAAACCTTGGATCGCGGTCGGATACGATAGTTCGAGGTATACCATGGCGTCGCACTATCTCTTTTATGTATAAATCTGTCAATCTCTCTATGCTAGTCAAGAATATTACAAACCAAGTAATCATTGGTACTCCGTTCCTTAGAAAATTATTTCCTATCCGAAATATTAATGAATATGGATTAAAGGTAACTTCGAAAACAAAGAAGACTACTTTGAATTCATAACTGAACCTTTTTCAAGAATTCTTAATGAAATTGAGGATTCTATTCTTATTAAAGTTCTAGGCTTGCTAACTCTCCTTTGCACTTGGTGTGGTTTTCATACCCCTTCGTTTCTTCTTCCTATTTTCGTACTAAACTCCCCTAATTTCCTCTCAAAGAGTAATAGAATTTGGATATACATGGTTTCTTTCTTTCTTAGGAATTCGTGAGGGGCATGACAAGGTGGTGACTTTATATTTCCCTCAACCCTAAGCAACCTATTACTATGATCTTTTCCTTCCAAAATTTGGGCTCTAATGCCAATCTAACGAGATCAAGTATGGCCCATATTAGTTTGTTTTATGCTTATTATATTTGTATAGTTTGGGCTTAAATTCGAAATATAACCCAACTAATTATAGCCCAAATTAAATTTATTCTAGCATTATAAATTTTCTTTATTCTTTGGTCAGCTTTTGAATTAATTCAAAGCTAGCAAAAATTTATTTCTTTGCTTCAAGACTTTAATTTCCATACCAATATTCCTAATTCACAAATCACATAATTGATGATATCAGAGTCCCGTATTAAAATTTTACGGGCATTACATTCTCTCTCACTTAAAAGAATTTCGTCCCGAAATTCAGTGGTAGGGACTCGAGTTCGGCTCTACGACTAGACTCGCCTATCTATTTTCTAGGTCTTCTAGGCTTACCTATTCTTACTTCCATCACGCTTCCGCTGCGCACTCTAGTCGTACTTAAATAAAATGTAGTATTATATATAAATAATTATTTTCCTTAAAATATTCCAGTTCCACCAACGTTCACTAAAGGTCATTCCTTAGAATCCACTAAAAATATTTCCCTAAATTTACTAAAAATAAGTCTCGCAAAATTCCTAACAGTGTTCAAGAATAATCTATGAATCCCAAAATATTACCATGTCGAAAAGTTTAGAATTTAAAACCTTATAAAGCCGAAACATTTAAAGGATATAGTTGACACCGTAAACTTTGTCTGCTACTAAGCACCGAAACTTGCACGCAACACTTAGAACTTTTAGTATTCACTCTAGAGTGCCGAAAACTGTGTAACTCCCAAACTTAATGCTGCGAAAACTTTTAGATAACTAAACTCCTAAAATAATATAAAGCCTCTATCGTCGAAAACTCTCAAGGGTTTTCAACTATGTAGCAATTTAAACTATTTCAAGTTTCGAAATATATTTATACCTAAATCATGCAAAGTCAATCTCTGTTCATCTCACGAAGACCCTCAGAATAACATCCAAAGTCTAAACATGCTCAACTACCAAAGACATATAAACACGTAATTAATCCGAAAAATCCGAATTTTATCATCCAACACATAATTCACGAACAACGTCACATAAGCTGTTCAATCGCATATTAAAATAGATGAATCATTTAATACCACAAAACTCACAGGCCTCATGCAGTTCATCCAACATTTTGAAATCATATAAAGCATAAATGTAGATGAAAATTTCACCTACATGCTCTCTCCTATGTCTCTCATTATTTCTTAACATTATCTACGGTTATTCATGAAAAGCACATGTATCAAATAACACTTAATCACGTAATCAAGTAATGAACTTACAGGCCAGGCTGGTTCTCCAGGCTTCTGAGCGGCAGTACATGGACAGTCTGCATAATCTAAAGCCGAAGCTCTGATACCACCTGTAGCGACCCTCGTTATCCTAACTAGGATTAGTGGCGGATTTCCGCAACGTAAGCCGCTGAAGGCCCGTCTAATTAAAACTTTTTCCTAAAATTATATACATTACGACAAAATGTCGTCCACCTAGTCGGTCAATACAAAGGCCGTAGCTCCAAAATAACAAAATAGCAAAAACCCTAACGCTGCTCCACAGGTCGCATTACCGCCCCGCCCTCAGAAGTCCGTGGAGCACCGCCACCAGCCGCCTCAGTCTTGACGCGTATCGGCATCAGACTCAGTACCTACAACACGTAAACACTGAGCAATTTGCCGAGTAGGTGAATAAAATGCATGTATGCAAGTGTGCGCTCAATCTCAATCCCAATATTTCACATGCTATGCACACTCTTCCTTTCCCCACATTCCTATCTCACATCACAATATGGGGCCCATGGTTAGGCTCACGCGCGCAATAAATATCATGGGTGGTCACGTGATTCCACCCGTAATCAGCGGTAAGCTACGTCGGTAGTGCACTGATCGATCACGTCAATGGCCACCTACCAGGTCGTCTCTTCCACAATATCATCTGGCATTTTGCACCTCGAACCAACCACATCGAGTAGACAGATCGATCACGTCTGTCTCGGCCAGGTAATCTGTGAGCCTAACAAGTCGTCACAATAATCTCAATCTACCCCACTTAACAATACTTCGAATCATCACCGTCTCAATACGGTGTAAACCATCTCTCGCCCTCACGTGATATGCACGTGCCATGCATATATATGTGGTACATAAAAACGTGGTTTCACATAAAACATATATAAATCATGTAAATCACGTAAGTCACAGAAATCATCGAATCAAATAAAGCACATAAATCACTTATGTGTTTACGCATTGTAGATGGATGACCCACCTACTTGTCCTCCTGCTATCACAAAATAAGAAATCCGTCGACGTCCCTAACTGTCGATCTTCTGAATATAATAATATATTAGTATTATATGTTCTAGTTATCTAAAATATCGAAAAACTCCAGAATACCGAAAACCTTAAATAACTACTGAAAACTTCGATTATTAAATTCCAAGTCTGCCGAAAACCTAGCATTTCGAGAAATTCATCCTGTTGAATTTATCCCATCTCAAGAACTAATCATATACTTAGTAATCGATCAAGACTCAAAAATCATTCTACGTTTACACGTCTCATAATGGTTCTAATATCGAGAAACAAATCATATAACATAGCCATTTCAAGTCAAAAATCCAACCTCAATATAACCATCACGAGAACTTCATAATTACCAATAAAATCACGAAAACTTCATAGCACCAATTAATAATCACGAAAAACTTCTCATAATCCACCGTAACCCTATATGAATCTCACATCAGTCATATAAGCCCCAAAACAATTTAGTAGACATACCGAAAACTGTATATATATATATACTAATCACCTATGGAAACATCAAAACCATTCTGTAATTAGCAGGTAATTCGACAACTCTTTAAATATTTGAACAACGATTCTACCACCAAAATTAATCACATAAGCACCACAAGTACTTATCGAGGCAATTCCAAAATCTGAAATTTAATCCCAACATGTACAGTCACGGAAACTTCACAGGTTTTCTACTAACCATTAATTAAAGTTACCTAATTCATGTAGTGTCATGTAAAAACATATACTAACATGGAAGATATATAAAACATAATTACTTCACGTGTCATAGATAGAATCGTATACCTTACTTCGAATTTTGATAAAGTTCTAGGCTTGCTAACTCTCCTTTGCACTTGGTGTGGTTTTCATACCCCTTCGTTTCTTCTTCCTATTTTCGTACTAAACTCCCCTAATTTCCTCTCAAAGAGTAATAGAAATTGGATATACATGGTTTCTTTCTTTCTTAGGAATTCGTGAGGGGCATGACAAGGTGGTGACTTTATATTTCCTCGACCCTAAGCAACCTATTACTATGATCTTTTCCTTCCACAATTTGGGCTCTAATGCCAATCTAACGAGATCAAGTACGGCCCATATTAGTTTGTTTTATGCTTATTATGTTTGTATAGTTTGGGCTTAAATTCGAATATAACCCAACTAATTATAGCCCAAATTAAATTTATTCTAGCATTATAAATTTTCTTTAATTCTTTGGTCAACTTTTGAATTAATACAAAGCTAGAAAAAATTTATTTCTTTGCTTCAAGACTTTAATTTCCATACCAATATTCCTAATTCACAAATTACATAATTGATGATATCAGAGTCCCGTATTAAGTCGCAAGAATTGAGGCAATCAGGATGTTCTTAGCTTTCGCTGCACACAAGAACTTCACAGTCTACCAGATGGATGTCAAAACTGCATTCCTCAACGAAATACTAAAAGAAGAAGTTTTTGTATCTCAGCCTGAAGGTTTTGTAAGCGAACAACTCCCAGATCACGTCTACAGACTCGATAAAGCTCTCTATGGACTTAAAAAAGCTCTCAGAGCCCGGTACGAGGTCCTCTAGGATTTTCTCACCTCCTCCGGCTTCACAAAAGGGAAGATTGATACGACTCTCTTTATCAAGAAGGACGGCTCAGACATTATGTTAGTATAGATTTACGTCGACGACATCATCTTCGGTCGACGTACTCAAGAACGTGTAGGAACTTTGGAGACCTAATGAAGCAGAAATTTGAAACGAGTATGATGTGCGAACTAAGCTTCTTCTTAGGCCTTCAGGTTAAGCAGCTTCACGATGGAATCTTCATCAGTCAATCCAAGTACATTCACGACATACTCAAGAAGTACAACTTGGACAACTCAAATGCAGCCATCACTCCCATGTCTACCTCATGCAAACTTGATGCAGATTCATCAGGAAGATTTGTTAACCCGACGATTATCGAGGCATCATAGGATCCCTGCTCTATCTTACAGTTTGCCTGACATCATGTTCGCCACGTGTCTATGTGCTCGCTTTCAAGCTGATCCAAGGAGTCTCACATGCTCGCTGTCAAGAGAATATTCAAATACCTCAAGGGAACTCCAAATCTAGGCCTATGGTACCCGATGGAGTCAAGTTTCGAACTCGTAGGATACACCTACGCCAATTACGCGGAGCAAGCTGGATAGAAAGAGCACTTCTGGAGCCGCTCAATTTCTCGGGGGTAAACTCGCAAGCTGGTCGTCTCGCAAACAAAATTGTGTCTCAACCTCGACAGCAGAGGCAGAATATGTCGCTGCTGCGAGTTGTTGTTCACAAATTTTGTGGATGAGAACCCAGCTGCGAGATTTTGGCATAACGTTAAATCGTATTCCAATTTTTAGTGACTCTAAAGTGCTATAGCTATAACAAGTAATCCAGTACATCACTCACGCACAAAACATATAGACATTAGATATCACTTTATCGAGGAACATGTGGAACAAGGGACAATTGAAATGCATTTTGTTCACACAGATCTTCAACTTGCAGACTTATTCACTAGGCATTGGATGAAAAGCGATTCCAATTCTTGGTATCTAGGTTAGGCATGTTGAACCATAAGACAAGATCGATTGTTCCTACATGAACCTGATATTGTGTAAATAGGTCACTTAATTCTTTCTCTATCTGTCTTCATTTGCATGTTGAAAATCCTACTATCATATCTAGGGGGAGTCTCATAAATATTTATGCACAGATCTAGGGGGAGTCTTAGAAAATTATGCACAAATGTTGGGGGAGTCATTGAACACTTTGCACAAATTAAGGGGGAGTTTTTATGATCATTCATCAAAGTTACTCTCAAATCGCATTATGGGGTAATGAGATGAACATTCGTATAACCTTAAGACAAAATTTTCTCGGCGAAAAAAATGTTTTGATCGAAACTAGAATTTACAAATTTTAAAATCTTTTCTCGGCGAAACTGTCTATCACCCGAAACTCGCCCAAATTCGATCTAAACTGAATACTCAAGTGCTTCAAATCATTTCTCGGCGAAACTAAGTATCGCCCGGAACTCCTTTAAATTCGATCGAAACTAAAATATTCAAATATTTCCAATATTTTCTCGGCGAATTGAGAATCACGTTTCGATTGAAACTGAAAATTTTCTTAAAAGCTTTTATAATTTTCTTGGCGAAACTGCCCATCGCCCGTAACATGTTTCGATCGAAACTGAAATTTTCTTAAATCCTTTTAAATTTTACATGGCGAAACAGCGCATCGCCCGAAACTAAGTCGAATCGATCAAAACTAAAATTTAACTTCTAAATTGTAATTTTCTCGGCGAAACTGAGATTGCCCGAAACCAGATTCAATCGAAACCCTTTCTATATAAATAGCGTTTCGCCCGAAACTCAGTCTTTTCTTATCGAATCCCCCAAATTCACTTTGAAAATCTCACAGCAATCGCACTCAAATCTCATCACCGTCCCACACAAACACTGTGTGTCACTATTTCTGCAGCTCGAAACTCACTATTGGTAAGGAAAAAATATATAATCTGCAAATTTCAACTGATTTTGTTCTCGTTCTTGCAGGATTCGCAGGTTAGGGTTTGAGCGAGTTCGCGCGATTCGCCCTTTAATTGCGTTTGGATTTAGTTTAAATTCGCCCGAAACTTAATCCAGATTCAAATTCATGTTACAATCGGCCGATGCTGTCACTTTAGTTATTCTGTGTTTTTAAATCGAGCGATTCACTGCTTTCGAATCACACACTTAAGACTTTCGGCCGAAACTGCCCTTTTTTAGTACAACTGATTTAAATCACACTATTTCTTTGTTTCGATCGAAACCAAGATATAAAAACAATATGATTGAATCGAACGAGGCACGAACTGGCCCAAACCTCAATAACACTGCCATTTGAATTGGAACTTGAATTTTGACTGAAACTAATTAACAATGTGATTTACTATGAACGTTTCGCCGATTGATTAGCTCAATTTCAATATTTGTCCCTATCGATGAACTTTATTCACAATTTTTGCAAAAATTTGTCTAAGTCCTAAAACGTCAACAACATTTGACCTTAACTCATATTTCACATTACCTTCCTAAGCGTTGTCATGGTTGATTCCTACTAATTCCTTGATTTTATCTTACAGATATACTAAAATGGTGCGCCAAATTGATGAGGTTTTCGCTTCAAATGACTGGGCACAGAGGCCACGAAATAATTTCCAAATTGATTTTGACAACACCTCATGCTTAGATCCTATTATTATCAAAATCCTAGCAAACCACCCTCTAAACACCGCCTTAAATATCACCGAGGTTGTCCCTGAAGTCTAAATCCAACAATTTTGGTCCACCCTTCAGAATCCAACAAAAAACCCCAAAACAACCAGCCTTCCCGCTAAAATCGACAATACCATAGTTGTCCTTACCCCAACCATCCTTCGCTCCCTACTAACCTTCCATACTCATTACCATATGATCCCCATCCTTCTAACGATGACCTAATCAGGGACTTCCTATCCATGGGTCACAAACCAAACAGCCAAAACTCCATTCACCTCCCTGACTTCACGGCCAAAGACATCCCTGGACCTTGGAGGACCCTATTTCTGATCGTAAACAAATGCCTCTCGTTGAAGCACGCAGGGTCCGACAAATGCAACCAAAACATCATGCTAATCTTCCATGGGATCGTCTTCAACAGGAATTATGATGTCGCACAACTAATCTGGATGGACATCCTTGATCAACTACGAAGGCGAGGTCTCGGATCCACGAAGCCGGTTCTTCCTTTCCTACGGTGGCTCCCTGTCATCTTCCGACACTTCGTGGATCTTCATCCCGACATAGAGCGACGACCCACAGCCGAAGGTTATCAAGCTCCAAAGGAGGACATGATCATACCAGACCACCTACTTCGACTCCTCGATCCAACTGAGCCGGAGCTCCTCAAATACCTACGAGCCCACAACCTTGATGATGTTCCCACGGTTCAAAAAATCCCAGTTGAACCTAACCCAGGGACAAGCCGACCCTCACAGCCAAATGTAGGTCTAGGAAGCTCTTCATCCCCAAAGACAAAACAAAAGCAAAAATCCAAAGGGATGACAGCAGCAGTCAACAGGAACGGCGTACTAAACAGAAAGACGACTGTACGCCTCTAGTCCACAAATAAGCCGGACTGAGCCAATAGGTGCAGGGGATGACTTTGTCTTCCCCCGAGTAGAAGTCGCGATATCGGGTCCAATCGCGCAAACTACCCTCCCTAGCCACTCAATCATCTCCGAACATATGATTGTTTCACATACTCACGAGGTGCCATGTCATCCAACGCCACCTCGCTCGGAGGAGGTTGATGCATCAAGCAGTCCTCAGCCTCATACCGCACCTTCTTTGATCACGACTAGTCTAGTGCCCTCACCATCCATAAATTTTCCATTTTCTAGGACACTTACTCTAGTTTCTGCACCTCTAGATCTTAGTGATCTAGACCGAACGCTCCACAACGTCTCCGTACTAGAGTCTAGTACGGAACAGAGCGAAAGACCCGACGTAGTCAACATCGCTGCAGCTACGAACTTGGGCTATCAATCTGAGTCTGTCTCAGCATTGATGTCAACGATGAGCCTAAGTGGCCTCGGTTCTTCAAGTCCTGTGCGAACAGGCGGCACATCAGTACCTTCTACTGATGGTCTCGAGGACACCATCATGACCCAAGTATACAGCGTACTTGGCACCTCCTCTCGAGACAAAGGCAAAGCCCCGTCACCGAAGAAGTACCCCCTCAAACCGACCCATCTCCAGACTCTGACGGGGGCCCGTGTAACGTCCCAATCACGGAACTCATCGATGTTATGCTGGCCAGACTCCGCACCGCACCCAAGTTAACTGAGTATGAAGCGGTGGTCCTCAGACGTATGGAGCTTCCTTTCAACCCACCAACCCCGGCGAGGCCCAGTCATCCCGACAACCACGTGACGACCCTAACGGTGGGGATCGTCCCGAGGGGGAGAAGACACAAGAGACAGGGCCTCAGCCTCCTCCGCAGTCACATCCTAGAGCCACCCAAACACCCACCAGAACAAAACCACCTACACCCACACAAACATACAAATCTACCCGAACTACCACCCAAACAACCCAACAGCCCTCCTCGCCAGCTATGAGCCTATCACCTCCTCTTCCCACAAGCCAAGACACCCCTTTGATATCTCCATCCTCCCATCCTATCCCTTCAGTCAAATGAACCGATCGTATCTCTCGAAACACTTTACAACCCACACACAACGGTAGAGAAAAACATCTTCAACGACGGCTAGTTAACAAAGCCGATGCATCTAGCCTTGGCCAAGGGCTTACTGGAACAATGCCAGGTACTTCTTGACGAAGGCAAACGTTAGCCTGGCCCTTATCGACGACGATGAACTCGAGAAGGTGAAGAATGAACCGATCGTATCTCTCGAAAAACCCACACACAACGGTAAAGAAATACATCTTCAACGACGGCTAGTTAACAAAGCCGATGCATCCAGCCATGGCCAAGGGCTTACTGGAACAATGCCAGGTACTTCTTGATGAAGGAAAACGTTAGCCTGGCCCTTATCGACGACGATGAACTCGAGAAGGTGAAGACTACGAAGCAGACATTCCAGAACTTCCCGAGCTTCTCAAACACGTCGTCGTCAATGATGAGTGCCCCCCTCAAAGTCAAAGATAGGAGAAGAACAGAAGCCACCGTGGGAAAATGTCAAAGTGATCGCTCCATATCAAGAAGAGATACGGAAAAGAATCTGGAGAAGGAAGATAGGATCAAGAAGTTAGACGAGCTTGATCTAAGAGGCCTAACTCATCTCCCGAGACCAACCGTTGTATGATACCTGCTCTCTCTTCGTAGAGGGCTTGTGTAGAAAGGAAAAGATGCTAACGTTGACACTCTTAGAAGAGAAGAGAAGGAAAAAGCTAGAATCAGCAAAATCCTGGGACTACGGCGAGGTCGTCTCGACTTCTATGAATATCCTATCTACAAAGTGCAGCGAGAAGATGGAACGGTCGAGGAACTGACTGAAGGCGATCTCTCCTACATTAGAGGTGAAGACGTTGATCAGATACTGTGAAGCTTCAAATTTCTTGGAACACTCCAGAATCCAGAGTTAAAAGTGGGATACGTCCCTCTTAAGCGATTCATGATGCGCCAAATCAAGTTCAATTCGACTCACGATCTTCAAATGGCGGTAGAAAGCAACATGAAAAGGGTGAATCTCACAATGCCATCCTTCAAAGTCCCCGACCCAAGTCTTTTTGAAGGCCACATAATCAATGAAGACAACGATCCATCAACGGTCTACATCAGCTACAAGGGAGAAAAGAGGCTGATGAAAACATCCAAGATTGCCAAATTCAGCGATGGAACGCTATTAATTATTCGGAGCAAACTCGGAAGGATTCTGGAGCAGCTAAGGTTCAAAGAAGCAGAAGTCCAGGAAAAGTACGAGAAGCTGATCGAGATCATCTCAGACCGAATATCATTACGAAGGATACGATCATACGAGTTCAGACTTGGACTAAGGAAATCGGTCTATGCTGTGGAGAAACCAAGAAGAAGAAGACTTCAAGGACACCAAAGCAAAAAGGATGCTAAGGGGGAGATTGTTAGGAATATTTTTAACATCCTTTAATTTATGTAATCTTGGGTTAATGTGTTTATTTAGTGGGTTGGAGTAGTTCTGGGTGACTTATGGTATTTAGCAAGACTTTTGTATTGGACTTAATATACCAAATACTTGTGGTATATAAAGCCCCACTTACCCTAATTAGGGTATTATCAAAAGTATTCAAAAGGTAAGCCACCTTGTACTTTTCCTTAGAAAAACACACACTAACACGCACTAAAGGTGTTCTTCACGTTTTTCACATTCAAACCTTTCTTTTGGTCCTTGTTTGGTAATAAAAGGGCCAACAAAATTCGTCTACATTAGTTATAATCTAGGGACCAAAAATGCACCTTAGAACATGGGGACCAGAAACCCTCACGCTTCAAACATTGGGGACTAAACGTGTTGTTCGCCCTAAAAATGCAATTTTAACATCCATTTGAGATAAACTCCTACTGGAGTTTAATCAGCAGATAATAAAATTCTGATAGTGTTCATTTCTGCAACCGGAGCAAGGCGTCCTCGTAATCTATGTCATAGTGAAACCTTTTGCCACCAGTCTGCCTTTATATCTTTCTATAGTTTCATTACTATTAAATTTATTTTGCTCATTTACAACCGTCGGGTTTTCTTTATCTTATGGTAGTGGAACAATATCTCAAGTATGATTTCTTCAAGTGCGTCGACCTCTTCCTCCATGGCTAATTGGGTTTTTAAGTGCACCATTATAATTTGCTCATAATTCATGCATAGTCGAATATCATCATACACTTAGACATCGAATTAAATATAAATCGAATTGCTCAAGTTATAGCCCAATGTCATTACAATTACCTAAATCATCAAAACTCTTTAACGCACACGGACCACAAAGGCAACAAATATAAACTAGTTCAGATTAATAACTGTTTCGCTGATTGAATAAACAAATAACAAACTGAATCGAGTCACACGAGCTCGTCGAACCTTGAGCTTGAGCCAAAAAAAGAGAGATGAACCCCAGAAAATGGTCGGAGATCGACTCACTTACACGACCATTGCTGATCATCCCAAGTCTACTAGAATAGTTTTATTTTGTATGTAAGAAATAGAACTCATATAAACAGGAATACTCTATAATACCCTACAATATATGTTTATCTTTACTTTAATCATATACTTATTAAAAGTAAAATCTTTGACTTCTCATTGCCCCTATAGCCAATCGATGTGTGACACGTCAGCACTCAAAAGTACAATGACCATTTTGGATCTGAGGGTAGTGGGATTTACATCAGTACAATTACCATTTTTGGTCTGAGTGTAGTGGGATTTACATGGATGGTTAAAGTAATACGAAGTGTGAAACATTAAAAAGCTGCAGTCATACATTAAATGTGTGCACTACCGAGTGGCTTATGTTACATTGCACGGCTTGCATCGCACTACTGATAAACTTCTGAACAATGTCAACTATTTATTGTATTGATAGGCATAAGTCCGATTTTTT
Organism: Craterostigma plantagineum; assembly: GCA_027422505.1. Classification (NCBI taxonomy): domain Eukaryota; kingdom Viridiplantae; phylum Streptophyta; class Magnoliopsida; order Lamiales; family Linderniaceae; genus Craterostigma; species Craterostigma plantagineum. Next base: position 9,331 of record JAPQWV010001926.1, on the reverse strand, counting down.
TTCTGTAATATTATTGTGTGTACCATGATTATTTGTGTCTTTTTTTGGTATGCAGTATATTGAAAAGTTTTGTAGAATTAAATGTTAGTGATTGGTTTGTGGTTGAGTTCTATAACCGTTTACAATGTCATCGATGAATCTTATCTTACCGTGTGACACAAAGGTTCGTCTTTAATGTATTCCACAATTCATATAACGCAATATATGATATTGTAGCGTTATACATGTATTGTAGCGAACTAAAAGTTTGAAGATCTTGGGCATAACTTTTTTGTCGAGTATCGCTTGATCTAAATCACGACGTTAAATTCTAAATCACGACGTCGAGTATCGGCATAACTTTTTTGTCGATCTTGGGCACTTTCATCCTCTGCCTAATTAACTCAATCGCTTGATTGGTTTCATGCACTAACTCAGAGCCAATAACCATATTCTCCACCTTGTGCTCTCCCATTTCGTCCCAATGAATTGGAGAACGACACTTGCGCCCGTACAGTGCCTCATATGGTGCCATCCTAATGCTCGAATGATAGCTGTTATTATATGAAAACTCAATCAGCGGTAGATAGGAATTCCATGTACCCTTGAAATCCAAAACACAGGCTCGTCGCATATCTTCCAAGGTCTGAATAGTATGCTCCGTTTGTCCATCAGTCTGAGGGTGATAAGATGTACTAAAAGCCATTTAGTACCCAATGCCACGTGTAATTTCCTCCAATATTGAGATGTAAACCTTGGATCGCGGTCGGATACGATAGTTCGAGGTATACCATGGAGTCGCACTATCTCTTTTATGTATAAATCTGTCAATCTCTCCATGCTATAAGTTATATGGATAGGCAGGAAGTGAGCAGATTTCGTTAGCCTATCCATAATGAACCAAATAGCATCATGCCCGTTCTTTGATCTTGGCAATCCGACGACGAAGTCCATAGACACATCATCCCATTTCCATTCAGGAATATGTAGGGGATGTAACTTACCTGCTGGGTGTTGGTGTTCAGCTTTCACTTGCTGACAAATAAGGCATCGTCTAATATGTTACACAATATCATTTTTCATTCCATGCCACCAATATTGTGCTTTCAAGTCATGGTACATCTTGGCGGTACCTGGATGTACTAAGTACGGGCTACTGTGAGCTTCAGTAAGGATTGACTTCTTCAAATCTCCAATGTCAGGCACGCAAAGCCGATCGTGGAATCTTAGAAATCCGTCAGGTGTAATATGGAAGCCTTGAGCTACCCATTCTTCAACCTTTTTCCTAAGCTCCACTAGTGTCGGATCGAGCAGTTGTCCATCCTTTATTTGTTGTAGTAGTGTAGGCTGTAGTACTAAAGCGTTTAGGTTAGCATAGAATTTCGAGGAACAATGCTCAACTAACTTTTGAATGTCTCGCAAGAGAGGCGTCTGGATCACCATTATATTATTTGTCTCACCTACTACCTTCCTGCTCAATGCATCCGCCACCATATTCGTTTTTCCCGGATGAAGTGAGTAGTAATATCGTAATCCTTAATTAATTCAAGTCACCTCCTTTGCCTCATATTTAATCCTTTCTGCGTAAATATATACCTCAAGCTTTTGTGATCAGTATATATCTCGAACCTCTCTCCGTATAGGTAGTGCCTCCAGATTTTCAACGCAAAGATTATCGCTGCCAATTCTAAGTCGTGAGTCGGAAAATTTCTTTCGTAGTCTTTCAATGGCGGGAAGCATAGGCGATGACCTTGCCGTGTCGCATCAATACACATCTAACTCCAACTTTAGATGCATCACTATAGATCACGAAGTTCCCTTTATTGTCAGGAAGTGCTAGAACAGGTGCTGAAGTCAATCTCTTTTCAACTATTGGAAACTCCGCTCACATTGTCATCCCACTCGAACTTAACACCTTTCCTTGTTAGGTTGGTCAAGGGCGCGGCAATAGAGGAGAAACCTTCGACAATTCTCCGGTAATATCCAGCCAAGCCTAAGAAACTACGAACTTCAGTCACAGTCCTAGGCCTCTGCCAGTCCCTCACTGCTTCAATCTTGGAGAGGTCTACCGCAATTCCATCTTGGGATACAACATGCCCAAGAATGCTACTCTCTCAAGCCAGAATTCACACTTGGAGAACTTGGCATAGAGTTGGTGCGCGCTCAAAGTAGCTAATACTATCCTCAAGTGATCAACATGCTCCTCCTTCGTTCGGGAATAGATTAAGATGTCGTCGATGAATACAATCACGAACCGATCTAGGAAATCCCTAAATACCCTATTCATTAAACAAAAGCCACGGGGGCATTTGTCAAACCGAATGGCATGACTAGGAATTCATAGTACCCATATCGAGTCCTGAACGCTGTCTTCGGTATGTCACATTCCCTAATTCTCAACTGGTGGTAACCTGTTCGTAATGGGTACTTGTTCTTGATGGTCACCTTATTTAGAGCTCGATATTCAATACACAGTCGCATAGTGCCATCCTTTTTCTTCACAAAAAGGACTGGGGCTCCCCAAGGTAAGAAGCTCGGTCTGATGAAACCCTTAGCTAAAGTTCTTGTAATTGTTCTCGCAACTTTTTCATCTCAACCGGAGCCATGCTATATGGTGCCATTGAAATCGGTGCAGTGCCCGGCAGAAGGTCAATACTAAACTCAACCTCACGGGTTGGGGGTAAGCATGTAATATCACTTGGGAAAACATCCTGAAACTCACAAACAATTGGCACTTGTTTAGGGCTCGTTGAGGACTTACGGCTAGTTTCACATATCTGAGTTAATAGTCCTTCCTGACTGTGATGGAGTAAATGTTTAGCCTCCAATCCCGAGATAACATGTATTTCTCTATACACAACATCCCTATGCAATGTGAATTCTTCGAGATTGGGCGGGTGGAAAGTAATGATTTTCTTCGCACAATCAATAATCGCGAAATGTCCCGACAGCCAATCCATTCCCAAAATCGTATCAATCCATGTATATCAATTACGATTAAGTCCGCCAACAAGTCATGGCCGGTAATAGACACCCCAATATCCCGCAATACAACTCTTGAACTTAAGATATCACCCGATGGTAGAGCTAATTATACTCAACATCAGAGGCATCAGGTTGTAATCCTAAGCGACGCATGAATGCAAGAGATGCAAAGGAATGGATAGCACCAGAGTCAAATAGGGCACGAGCATGTAAGGAGGCAATTAGAAGACAACCTGATACAACTGTAGGGTCTGTCTCTATGGCTCCATGTATCATAGTGAATACCCTAGCAGGTCCTCCACTAGTGGATGTTTGTTGTTGTTGCGACGGAGGGTACTGTCTCTGAGCGCAGGTTCTACTAATGTGGCCCGACTGACCACAAGTATAACAAGACAGCGGGCCAGATTCTGTAGGTAGTTGTCCCTAACCAAATGCCCCGTCTTTCCACATCGATAGCAAGCACGCCAGTTAGGACTCCCAATTGATGTGGCAGACATAGTTCCTCCTTGTGCAATAGTCCCCTGATTGGCAGACTTGGTCTGCACCTTTCCTCATCCACTAGATTGCCCGCGAGCCTTTCTCCCCTGAGTTCGATGAGGAGCGAGACTTTGCCAATATGAGGACTGTGGTGTCTGATGTTGCTGAGGTTGTGATCTTTGTTGTTGCGATGGTACTCTCTCATCCGAGCGTTGTGCGGATCTTTCGACTCGTTGGGCCTGTTGACAAATGTCGCTAAAAGTAGTGACAGGGGAGGCACTCACAATGCAAGAAATCCCTTTCCTTAGACCCTGCACATATCTGTCCACTCTCAACTCCTCCGTCGCCACTAAGTGTGGTGCAAATCGAGCCAGCTCTTCAAAGCGACGAGTATACTTAGCCACTAAATCCCTTCCTGCCTAAGTTGTTCCAATTCTGCAGCCTTGGCAGCTCTCACCGTCGAGGGAAAATACTTATCTCCAATACCAGTATACCTGAAGATCGCTTCAACTGCCCGGATCCATTCTTCAGCAACTAGTGGATCCGTGCCTCCCTCAAAAGTTGGAGGGTCCATATGTCGGAACCTCTCGCCTGCGGTGGTATAGTATTGGGAATAGCATTCCTCACAGGTTGAGCCAATCTCGTAATGAACTGTTGCTCCTCAACCTGAGTATCCTGCGCTGGCGGCAGAATAGTACGTGGAGTTTTACAGTCCTCGGAGCTCTAACATATGATCCCGGTATGCTATCATGAGGAATAGCTTCGTCTCCTCTTCTATCCTTACTAGTCCTATTGATTGTGGAACTTCCTGGGACTCCCACTCTTGGGGAATTATAGGTGTTCGAGGCCTTCGCGCCCCTTCCTCGTAGTGGAACTCCCCGTCGACCACTACCCTTGTTTGTGGGGCCATGAGTCACGATCAATGCACAACTATTAACCAGAAATTCAAATCCCCAACAAGTCAGTAATTATGTACTACATATAATATATTAACACTTACAATTAATATATTACTTGAGGATGATGTCTGTGACCATGATCGGGATGCATGTGAGGAGTCTACAGAAACGACCTTGCTCTGATACCAAGTAATGTAACACACTCAACAACTACTACGGGATTTAAACATTCAACCTTTAAGGTTATGTACACTTCAAAAGATAAGCTTTGCAAAAGCTAATTAGCATAAGATAACAAAATACGAGCCAAATACCACCGATAACTACACACATAATGCTATACATTTCAAAAGATAAAGTCCTATAGTATCACTGAGCCTGTCACAGGTCGTCCCTCACATGCTCCACCACAGGCCAGCCATCATCACGTCCTCTAAGTCTTATCTCCCGAAGGAGGATTAAATCATATAAATATTGGGAGTGAGTCGACAAGACTCAGTAAGTGCAATCAAGAACATGTAGGTAGCACATTCAAACACATAATATGCTAACAAAGAAAAGGAGCGTAGGTTATTCGCCCTCCAACCTACCTATTTCCAAAATTTCAAGTCATTGATTATCATCTCAATTAACACATCAACCATCAACACTTATCAACGCCTATCGATAGTTATCGACTATCGAAAGCTACCAACAACACTCTTACCGGCCACACACGCACACCGACCATTGGCCACTCACACACTCCGACCCAGAGCTGTTGTTTCGATAGCTATTCGGCCCACATTGGCCCCTATGTGGATGCTACCATTATCGCACATTCACGCATCTTAGCCCAATCACTTAGTACATAACTTCTCCCGACAACAATACACCGCAAAGTAGCATCAATCTATTCACATAGCACAACACTCATGCACAACCATAATGCATATTAAATGCCATTCACTAGAAGGACTATGCACAACTTAAACAATCAACAAGTTAATAATGAAATTAGAGTAAACAAGACCATATAATCTTTAGAAATAATTTTCCATAATGAACTCGTTAGAAGCGCCGTTCAACCGGGCTCAATCGAGTCATGATCATAGTTAAATATGCATTTGAAACTCTACGTACAAGCTCTTGCTCCCACGCACTTACCTTGACGAAAACTTAAATCTTTATTCGCTTCCTCTTGTTAATGAGATTCCACCTAGTTCCAACTCTCAATATCCTAGATAGACCCTCATAAAATTCTATTAAAATTACATGGAAGTCTCATAGGCATTTATACGAACGGTTGGCGGGCATGAATATTACTCCTAAGCTTTTATAATCTCTTTGGTGCATCTCCTCCCAAATTTCGAAGTCATCCATGAATCTAGCATAAACATATGCTAATATACTCAAAGTATACTTAACAACCCCTAAACACCATCATATTAACACACAAACACATGAAACTCAACAAATTCGCAACCCTAATTTTCCATATCTTACTTCCTTCCACAAAAGCTTAACCACAAAGAATAGAGACATGCAAGGGGTTTATTTAACTATTATCATGCTCTTGATCTCAAAAACCTTCCTCAATCCTCCTCTCCAAGCCTCTCACGTCATTTCACCCTTTTTCAATAGCCAAGCCACGTTAAAATGAAATGGGATGAGAAATGATAATTACGCTTGTAAGCCCTCTTCCCTTTTTTCCTTTACCATATACTTATTTATTTAGGTAATTTAGTCCCTATATTTTATTTCTTCTATTACCCTTAATTTTATATATATATATTATATATATATATATATATATATATATTTAACAATTTCACCTTAAGATTAATAAAATTTATTTTATTAATTTAAGCGGGATGTTACAATGCAACTATTACAGCTTGGGATGATAAATGACTAGTATTTTATAAGAGGTAGAAAGGAACTTTGGGGACGCTATTTTGGTTATCGTGACGAATATCAATCCAAAGATATTTTCAGGTTATCCCCATCTGTACGTGATTCTTTCTTCAACAAATATTTTCTGACTATATTTTTCCCGCAGGCGTTCTGTATTTGAATACAACTTATGCAACTACTCTTTATATTAATGGAGATGGTGCAATCGTCTCGGATTTCCGCAAATGTTGACATGTCATTTAACAGTATTTAGAACATTGTATTCAATAAATTCGTACTTTAAACTGTACGATGCTCTGATACGTTATATTTGTTGTTTCTAGGATGAACGTACATGTTACTTCCACAGCTGTACAATCATTTAGCAAGGTGAGGCAAGTAACAAATAGCAATCTGTCCGATATATACGTGATTCTCCGTACGGAAGTCGAGCAGGTACTATTCATGTATTCATATGGTCTCACGAATCGCCTTTCCGTTGCTTTAAATGTTTTTTGTTCCACAGGACCGTTATTTTTTATGTCAAGCGAAGATAACCGATGTCGTTAGCCGGAGTGGTTGGAACTATATTTCTTGCTCGAAGTGTTCGTCAAAGTTGAGAAAGTCTGAAAGCGCACCTGCAAAAAATGCGAAAATATGAATGCTTTGTGTGTTTTGCGGTATTGTGCCCTATAATGGAGGAAATTATAATTTCTGTTAAAGTGACATATTGTGAATATTCATTTTTGCTTTCTTATTTTGTTTCCATATTGAGACGATCGTTGATGATGGAATTGATACCGGTACATTCGTTATATTTGATGGGCCAGCCAAAAAATACACAAACACAACGGCTGAAGATCTGAAGACCGGCTTGGTAAGCGAGAATTTTGACAATATTCTGTGGATAGAGGTATCATAATCAGTGTTTCAATTGTCCCAGAAAAATTTGATAGATGGCGAAAACATTGATAAAGAAGAACTTCCTGAATGTAGTCGTTCATTGGTCAGGAAAATTTTCAACTTTTATTTGAGGATCAAACCTTTTGATTTTCGAAGTTCTTATAAAAGCTTGACGGTGACCCGTATGGTCGAGCTACATCCTATTAAAGGCGTGCCTGATGAGGAGAACTCTGTTGAGTAAACAGCGTAGATAACATTTATTACTATAATAATTGTGGTCTAATGTGTCGGTGTATTATATACAGCTTAGTGGATTGATAAGTTCTCTGCAGGTTTCACAGGCTCTATCGGAAGTGGTATCCCTGGTTGAATGCGCCCTTCCGGAAGAATCGAGATACTGTATAGAAATGCCTAAGGACGACGCTGTTCATAAAGCGTTGTGGAGTCTGCTGTTGGTCCAAAAGATCTCATTTTAACAGAGAACGCCCCAGAGGATTTCGATATGGTTCTGTCGACGTTTAAAAAAGCTAAGCATGTTGATACCGCTCGCATTCCATATGTCAGAAGTAAGAAGATAAAGAAGGAAAAGATTGAGAAGTTGAAGTAGTTGTTAGGTTGGAGACCATTGTGGTGATGTTGTTAAATGTCATCATTGAGAATCCTGCAAGATGAGATGTTATTTTATTGATGCATGTCTTTACCTTCCTGCGTACCACTTCTTGGTATTTAAATCCTAACACTATATTTAACGTGACGTCTGATCAATATATGGGACAATAATGGTGTGTTTCTGTGAGCAGCCATACGCCGATGAAGCTGAAGTAGTGCAACTTACAGCAATAATTTCAGCAATACAGTGCAAAACAGTCGTCGTGCGAATTGGACGCTTACGGTGTCGCTCTTGCAATTTAAAGCCTTACGAGTTACTTCTCCATAATGCACTACCGAATTGCACACTACTGACCATTTTCTTACAATTAAAATAGATTAATTATTACAACGATCGGACAAAATATCGTTTTTCATTTTTCAAATGATATTGTTCGAAATAGGGAAAAAGTTGTAAATATTGTTAACTCAATAACTGTTAGCCGTAACACTACTGAATGACACACTACCGAATTGTACACTATTGAACTGGTTGAACTTTTGTATACTGCACTACCGAGTTACACACTTCTGACCATTTTATTGTGGTTGTCCCTTTTACCTTACGCGAAAACAACCACCACTCTTTCAATCAATAGTTGCTTCCTCAGGGTCGATGTAATTGAAGAAACGAGGGAACGAGAGAGTACTAAACAATTAGTTCATCGATTGATTATTTCGAGTTTAGGGTTTATGAGTATATGATTATTGTCAAACATTTTTGCGGATTAAGACGTCAGTATTTAATAAAATTACGTGTTTAGCTTATTCATGGATCAGATTTCAGCGGTTTATTTGGATAACGTATATCACATTATTAGAAAATGAACCGTTGTATTTGCATAAGTTCATCCAGCCGTTAAAATTCCATGCATAACTACCTAATTAATTATTCCAAGGCTTATGATTGCAGCGTCAATCCCCTTTCAGAATCACCAAGGTTCGCTGCTGCCTAATGTTCTACTGTACAGGGGAATGACCCGCTAAAGCCTTGGAATATGCTGTCTATCTGGTAGGTGATTCCATGTTTTACTGCAGGTGTTTATCCGACCGGGAAAGCTACCCCTTATATAGCTCTCCCTACGCGTCCCTCTCAGGCGGGGCCTTATCTCATCTTACTAGGGTGCCCACACTTTTAGCTGCCACCTATTTGTACTAGGCTGTGGATCTCCGTTCGAATCGATATTTCAGTCTGTTGAACCCACTTCACTGAGCCTCGAGTTCTTGTTCCCTTTCCTGCGTAATAGATTAGATCGGGCGGCTTTCCCCGTCATAACCCCTATGGTCGGTCACCCATGATAACGGCTCTAAGGAGATCATAACCTGTTTTATGGGTTAGTTCCTTAGGCACTTAATCCGGGATGGACTAGTATCTTCAGTACAGTATGGACCTTGCAGCGACAGTAGAGATTCCTGGACACTGCAAAAAGCAACATCCATCAAACTACAATGATTTCGTGCATCACTTATGGAATTATGAAATCTCAGTCTAGTCTTAAAAAGAAATGAAATTCTTTGTCTTCTTTTATAGGACCCTGGGGAATCTAAAATACAAAAGAAAAAGC
>JAPQWV010001925.1:0-69000 GCA_027422505.1 Craterostigma plantagineum | reverse complement strand
TTCGACACAAGAAAGGAATGTAGAAATTTTCCTTTTCTTGTGTCGAAATAGTACTGATTTTTGATCCTGTTCGTCAAAATTTACTATTCTATTTGTACAGATATGGTAAAGGGGCACATTTTTATTCCAGAAGGGCTTATTCGACCTAATTGTACCTCTCTTGACTGGACATGGGAGCAGGTTTGAAAATGATCTTAGAGTGTCTAGGGTTGGGCCAGGAGGTAAAGTACCTCTGGGGTGGGAAACGACTCCTTTGACCGACGTATACGCTTTGGGTCGACATATACCCGGTTGACGGGCGGGCATTTTACCAGAGGTTTCTAATCTACCCTTGTGTGATTCATGTTGAAGCATATACTCCGGGGTGGGGAACGACTCCTTTGATGGGTGTCGCAATGGCTCTATTTTGCAGAATTCTATATGTATCTATGAGATCGAGTATGGAATTCTGTTTACTCACTTTAGACAATTCACCTCCCCCTTTTTTTTTACAAAAAGAAAAGCTTCTGAATGATATTCAATTTGACTCTTTTTCCAGAATTTCAACTGTCCATTGCCAAGAAGTTGGTTGTAAGTCTAAATAAATACCAATTAGTAATCCAAGATTCCATACTTTTAGTCAATGAAAGTGAAATCCACCAGGGCAAAAATAATATCGATGCAAGATACAAGAGACAACCCTCTCTAAGGAACTCGGCAAAATAGCCCTGTAACTTCGGGAGAAGGGGTATCCCAAAAACGCATAGTTTTTCCTCCAAAAATGACTCGTCTCGCCGTGACTTTCTCTTGAATTCTCAAAACTTCTGTCGCTCCATCCCCGCAGGGGCAGAGAACTCTTTCGGCTTACAATGATAATTAAGAATTAGGAATCCATTTCCTATTGATTACTTCAACAGGAATGGAATTTCCGATCTCCGCCCCGCCTGCAGGCTTTGGCTTTTTTGACAGCTCTATTGGCAAGTATTGTTATGGGCCTTTTCTTTTCTTTTTTTTTTTGCACAAAAGAGAGAGATTGATGAATTTTAATTAAAACTAGTATTTTGGCACACCCGATATGTCTGCTTGACTATCTAATAGTACTTTATATTTTAAATTCTAATAGGTAAAATTATAATGTTAGAATTAATTTTATATTATTTTTAAGAATTAAAAAATAATCTTAAGAATATAATAATGATAAACTTAAGATTAAGGATAGAATGGTAATTTGTGGCTACCACACCAAATCAATTTGGGAGCAGTTACTATAAGCCTCCCTCCCTTAATAAAATAGAAAGATGATGATTATTACTTTTTAATTTGGAGCTGTTTGGAGAGAAATTCAAACTATGGAGTCGTTTAACTATCAACAAATGTAAGAAGTGTTATTATTTAAACATTTTACGATAAAAGGAAGGGAAAATAAAGATTAAAAACATACTAAAATTTATAATTTTGCTCTCGTTGAGAGTCGAACTCAAGACCTCCCGCTTACTAAACGGGTGCTCTAACCAACTGAGCTACAAGAGCAATCCTTCTATAAAATATCAAGGTTTCAAAACTAAATGTAATACATGGTTTTAGTTCATTTTGCAAGCTAGAACCTTACGACATTGATATTCTTTTTCTTAATTTTTCATTCTTTGTAATTCACACGCACATATAACGTGGTGATGAATTCAAAACTAAGGGGGTGTTTGTTTTGAGGTGATCCTCCAAACATCACCGTGATCTTCATATCATCTCCTCATCACTGTGTTTGTTTTTCGTAGGTGATGAATCATCAATGTGGTGAAGGATCACCTAGGTGATCAAAGTGGGGTGATATTTCAACTTTTAGATCACCACCAAAAAGCTATGTGGTCCAACATTACGGTGATGAGGTGATATTTGAAATTCTTATTTGGACAATATTACCCATTATATTTTAACATTTATTCCTTATATAACCTTATTCATATTTTAAATCATATAACTAACTTTTTTAAATCTTAGAAACATATTTAATAATTAATAATATCAATAATATTGATAATTATATAATAGACTTATAATCAATGCTTAAAAAAATTTTAAACTTGATACTAAACATTGATCATTAGTACGTAAAATATCATCTCAACATAAAAATATTAATTCACGTTACCTATATGATATACACAGGGTTAAGTATGTCATTTATGCAATATCACCCCATACATCACCGTGATTAATCAAACAAAATATTCCAATATCACCTTGATATGCGAAATGAAATATCACCCCAAAACAAACGCAATGATGATATATCACCTTGATCCACATCACGATGATACTCGCAAGACGGTGATGTGGATATCACGTAATGTTGGATCACTCGAAACAAAACAGCCCCTTATTGTCTCCCAAGTTCATGTCAACTATAGTCAATGAGAAAAAAAATGGAATAAAATTCTGTAGATAGTTTTTTTTTTATCGAAATTAGAACAAAATTATGAGTGCAAGTTTGTTTGAGGGTTCCATGATGTTAAGATTGATTCAGTTTCTATTGGTAATAAGTTTCGTTAGCATCATATGGAAATTAATTAAATTGCATGACATGAATTTTTAAACCAATGTATCATAGATATTAGATATAGACCATGGGTTCTAAATGAGCCAAACTCTTCTCATTTTTAGGCTAGCCTACAAAAATAATCCATCATTTCCTAAAATACAAGTCGTTTAAGGTAATTGCACACATATTAAGAAATAAAACAAAATCTATAGTATACTCTTAATTAATTATTTTATCCTATTCAATCTGATTATTTTTATTTAGGATGAGGGACAAAGTTGTAAAAGTTATATCTATTTTTCTTGGTAAAACAACTTGTATTGAAAAACAAAAAAAAAACAACGTCTAGTGACTTGAGGAACGGCGGAGTATATAGCTTGTTAATTTCAGAGCTTGGGCTATATTAATTATACGCATGATCAGTAAATTTTTGTATTTATTGTATCGATATTAAAGCTTACCTCGCGACTAGAGCTGTCAATGGGCTGGGGCGGGGCGGGCTGGTCCGCCATTTAGCGGGCCTGAAAAAATGGAACCCAGCCCGCTCCGCCGTGGGCTGCGGGCTTGGCGGGCCAGGCCCCCTCGATTATTTTTTATTTATTTTTTTATCTTTAAATTTTATAGTTATTATAATTTTTAGTTAGTTAAGGTATTTATTAATAAAGTATAGAAAACAAACGTATTAATTATGATATTTAAATTAAGGTAGGGCGGGGCGGGTGGAGCTCGAAATGTTATCTTAAATCAGCTCTAGAATGCTAAATTTTATAACATTTTATTTTATTTTATTTAAGAAAAAGAAAAGCTTACGAGCTAGCTCGTGAACTTTTCAACAGTCACATTGAGACTTTATAAAGACTTAGTATTTTTGCATACTCAAATGTGTTCTATATATATATATATATATATATATATATATAGGATTTATTTTTCCCTTTTCAATATTATGACCTAAAAATGGTATCAGAGCCATGGTGGGAGTGTTAAGAAATTAAGGTGTAGTTTAACGTCTTTATCAAATGATAAATTTGATGAGGCGAAAAGATACTGTTAAAAACAGTATTGAAGAGGAGTATGATATTCCTCAAGATTTAGAAAATTAAATCGTTGGACAATTCCTAAGATAGATTATAAATAATCTATGAATTAGGAACCTTTGAAAAATTAGGTTTAAAACAGGTAGTCAAAACTACCGAAGAAACTATCTCTCTCAACAACGAAGAGATGGTTATTAGACTTCTAAGTAATAGAGACTTAGAAAAATATAGATTGAATCATAAGTTTATCCATATTGGATTAGTTCAGGTAGCTTTTTAAGCCTTTAACTTTAGAAGGATTACCTGAAAGCTTCATAGCAGCCCTTAGAGATGGTAGAAATCTCGACTGGAAACAATCCCTTATGGGAATAATTCAGTCTAGTCTGGCACATGGACCAGTCTATTTTAATGTTTATCCAAATCTCCAATTATCATTGACTGATGTTAATATATTGGATGCTCTGACATTAAATGTCAAAACTCATGGATATAATTACGCTCCGGGTTCGGAAGTAATATGTATCTGTTATAGAATTTATTATAAGCCTTTATATACGCTTAATCCACAGTGTAAAATCGTTGATAAACCAATCAACGAAACTGTTCTAATAGAAACCAATTTTAGTAGATCTAATATTACAACTCGTAGATCTATAAAATGGGAAGAAATACAATTTCCAGAAAATTGGACAATTGAAAGAGCTATGCCTCCTCAGCCAAAAATACAAAATAATCCTGCTCAAATAATTCAAACACTGATGGTACTGTTCAAATACAGTTCGAACAAAATCTTAGATCTGTTCCTAGGTCTAGAATGTCTAGATCAGCCTCTTCCCATTATCATATGTCACCATGTGATTATATGGTAAGATCTCCTTCTAGAGCTTCGACTTCTCAAATTAGGGAATCAACTTCGAACGATTATTCGCGCAATAGAGTTGATGAATTAAGAATTATTCAGATAATATAGTTCATGGAGTTTCTAAAAAAGACGAGGAAATAACCGAGTCAGAAATGGATTTTAGTGTTTAATGGATTTAAAACAAAAAATTGATTTTAGTCCGGGATCACCGGCAAGAAAAGAAATTCAAAAGGAATTTAATTTACCCAAATGGGAACTCTTTCGAAAATGGCTTTTTGAAAGTTTTAATAACGAAGATAAAATTATTATTCAAAATAAATTTTTATAACGATTTGTCAAAACGAAATGAAAAATTACCTTTTATTCCTTGGTTTTTGACAAAATATTTTAAAAATATGATTTCTGTACTAGAAAGAAATTATAAACTTTCAACGGGAAAAAATTTAAATTCTATTTATCCTCCTCAAACTAGTTTCCAAATGGAAAAGAAAATGAAATTAGATATTATAATGCTTTTCAAAAATTATTTGAAAATGATACGCTTACAGTAACTATTAATCATATTAATAGTCTTTTAAAACAACAAAACTATACGAATATGTATGTTATTGTTTTAGGAGAACAAATTTCTTTATTAAAGAAATATATAGAAGAAATATTTTTTTCTATTAAGACATAAAAAATTATCTTTTAATAAATAAAGATAAAAATATAAGTGATATTAAAACAGCTAATCTAGCTTCTACTAGTATTCAACCTCCTCCTGAGATTGTTGATTTTAAATTAAAATCAATTACTCAAATTGAAGATTTAATTGAAAATAAGCTTAAAAATTTAAAGATTAATACTTTAAGTGAAGACTTTGAAAATCAACTGGAAAATTCTGATAATTTTCATAATACTTTTAATGAAGAGATAAATAAAATAAGAAATTCTTCAAAATTTGCTAGTAAACCAATTCAAACTAAATATTATTACCCAAGACCAACTCCTCAAGATGTTCTAATTGAAGAACATGATCTTACTATTAATAATTCATATAATGGTCATTGTATTTATGAATGGAATTTAGATGGCTATACGGAAAGACAAACTTTCGGTATGGTTCATAGAATGATTATGTATAGTACAGTCTGTAAAACTCAAGGAAATACAGACAAAACTATAGCTCAAATGCTTGTCGCTGGCTTTACTGGTCAGTTGAAAGGTTGGTGGGATAATTATTTATCTCAGCCAGATCGTGAAAGTATTTTCCTTACTGTAAAAGAGGAAAATGATGCAATTATTGAAAATGCTGTTTATACTCTATGTATAAATATAGTAGACAGGCCGATTGTCTGATAATTCCGAAAATGTTAGAACTTTGCTTCAAAATCTTAGGTGTAAAACTCTTACATCTTTTAGATGATATAAAGATACTTTCCTTAGTAGAGTTATGGAACTTCCTGAGTCAAATAGTACTCATTGGAAATCTAAATTCATAGATGGTCTTCCTTTCCTATTTGCCGAAAGAGTTAAAAGAACTCTTAGAAATGGAGAATCCAGCATTAATTATAGCTCATATACTTATGGCAGATTAATAGGAACTTGTATTCAAGAAGGTTTAGCTTTATGTAACGAAATAAAGCTTAACAACAACTTAAGAGACATTCTCTTGATGAGAAAAAATAATTAGGAGAATTCTGTAGTCAATTTGGCTTAGAAAATCCTTCTACGAGCAAACCTCGTAAAGAATATAAACCTAAAAAATATTCTCCTAAACAATATGAGAAAAGAAAACACCGAAAATCTAAACGAAGAGAACAAAAATTCTCAAAAGATAATAAAAATTATCAACACAGAAGTAAATTTCCTCCAATTGTTTGTCGCAAATGCGGAAAAATTGGTCATAAAGCAGCAACTTGTTGGACCAAAAAGAAGATTAATAATTTAGATATTGATAATGATTTAAAGGAAACATTATCTAAAATCCTTCTAGAATCTGACATTGAAACAGATTCTTCCTCAAACGAAGAAAACAATAATATTGAAGAAGACATATCATCTTCAGAATCTGAAGAATGTCAAAATTGTCAAATAGGACAGTCTTGTTCTAAAAATAAAAGTTCAGAATCGAATCAGAAGATAATTTATATCAAATGATATCTCAATTTCAAGAATTAAATGTTCTTGATAATAATCTTCTCGAAATTCTAAAAGAAACAGAAGATCCAGATTTAAAAAATCATATAATTAAGAGATTAATTCAAAAAGAGGAAGAAACTTCTAAAGAAGTTATTCCTAAATTAACTAAATCTGAACCTTATAGTATGGCCGAGTAATGAGATTACTTCGTAATAAAAATCAATTGAACAAAAATGAATCAAATGTTAATATTAAAGATTTAACAATTGAAATTTCAAATTTAAAAGATGAAATTAAAAATTTAAAATTAAGTCATATAGATTTAGAAAGAAGATTTTCTAAATTAGAAAAAGGGAAAGAAATTGTTAACGAATTTGAATTTAATAAAGACTTTGCTAGTATTTCTGAAAATATTCAAGAAGATAATTTTCTTTCAACATTGGAAGTTATTACTTCTCAAAAATGGCTAGTAAAAATATCTTTACTCATTGACGGAATTTTCAAAAGAATCTGATTGCATTAATTGATAGTGGAGCAGATTTAAATTGTATCCAGGAAGGAATAATTCCTACTCAATATTTTCATAAAACAACTCATTCTCTAAGCTCTGCGAGTGGAGAAAAATTGCAAATAAACTATAAAATTCCCAAGGCCTTTATTTGTAAAAATAAGGTCTGTATTCCTACTTCATTCTTGCTTGTCAAGAATATTACAAACCAAGTAATTCTTGGTACTCCGTTCCTCAGGAAAATATTTCCTATTCAAAATATTAACGAATATGGATTTAAAGGTAACTTCGATAACAAAGAAGTTTACTTTGAATTCATAACTGAACCTTTTACCAGAATTCTTAATGAAATTAAGGATTCTATTCTTATAAAGGCAAAAGAAAAACAGGTAAATTACCTAAAGCAAGAAATTAATATACTTACGATTGAAGATAAACTTCAAAATCCTAAGTTACAAGAAAAATTAAATTATTACATAATGAATTTACGTTACAAATATGTAACGATCTTCCTAATGCTTTTTGGAATAGAAAAAAGCATATTGTTTCTTTGCCTTATGAAGATGATTTTAGTGAGAAAAATATTCCCACTAAAGTTCGTCCTTGTCAAATGAATTCTGAATTATTAGAATTATGTAAAAAAGAAATAACTTCTCTTTTACAAAAAGGTTTAATAAAACCTTCTAAATCACCTTGGTCATGTACAGCCTTTATGTCAATAATGCGGCAGAAAAGGAAAGGGGAGCACCTAGGTTAGTTATTAATTATAAACCCCTGAATAAAGTTTTAAAATGGATTAGGTATCCTATCCCTAATAAAAAGGATCTTTTAGATAGATTATTTGATGCAATAATCTTTTCAAAATTTGATTTAAAATCAGGATTTTGACAAATACAAGTGGCTGAAAAAGATAGATATAAAACTGCTTTTACAGTCCCAATTGGTCAATTTGAATGGAACGTTATGCCTTTTGGCTTGAAAAACGCTCCTTCTAAATTTCAAAATATTATGAACGATATTTTTATTCCTTATAGTAATTTTATTATCGTTTATATTGATGATATTTTGATATTTTCAAAAGATATTGAAATGCATTTTAAACATCTTGATATATTTAAGAAAATTGTTATTCAAAATGGATTAGTAATATCAAGTTCAAAAATGGTTTTATTTCAAACCAAAATACGATTTTTAGGTCATAATATTGAAAAGAGAAAAATAAATCCTATTAATAGAAGTATTGAGTTTGCATCAAAATTTCCAGATCAAATTTTAGATAAAACTCAGCTTCAAAGATTTTTAGGGAGTCTTAATTATATTTCTCCTTATTATAAAAATCTTGCTATTGATACATCTATTTTATATGATAGATTAAAAAAGATTCCTTGTCAGTGGACAGATAGTCACACTGAAGTAATTAGAAAAATTAAAAATAAGGTTACACATTTACCTTGTTTAATGCTTGCTAATTCTAATTGGCAAAAAATTATTGAAACAGATGCGTCTGATTTAGGCTTCGGAGGAATCTTAAAACAAGTTTCTCCAGAAGATAAGAAAGAATATTTAGTTAGATTCCATTCGGGGAAATGGAATAATGCTCAAAAAAATTATGCTACTATAGCCAGAGAAGTACTTGCTATAGTCAAATGTGTTCTTAAATTTCAAGATGATTTATACAATCAAAAGTTTTTAATAAAAAACTGATTGTCAAGCTGCAAAGTTCATGTTTCAAAAAGATTTCAAACATGATGTCTCCAAACAAATGTTTGTGAGATGGCAAGCTCATTTAGCTCCATTTGATTTTGAAATAATTTATAAAAAAGGAAGTGATAATAGCCTTCCCGATTTTCTTACCAGAGAATTTATTCAATGAATTTGAATTCTTTTGCAGGAATGTCCCAATATGGGAAAAACTATCCCTCTAATAGAGGTGGTAGAGGTGGTAAGCCTATTGCTCAGCATGGCAATAGAAAATTATTCAAAGAGAATCTCTTCATCTTCGAGCAACATGAGTGCTCAGGATCAGCAAATGTACAAAGAATTCCTTAAATATAAGGAGCAAAAAACTCAAGAAGGTACGACCTCTTATGCTAAAATTGTAGCAGATGATGAAATTGAAGATCAAGAATTTATTTATGAGCAAAATTCTCATAAAGAAGTCATACTTCTTTAAGTGAAAATGATTTAAAATGGAAAGATCAGCCATGGACCTTAATGGAAAGGTATCTGGATACAGCATCATATGCTGGGGGTATTATAAAAACAGGATGAACTACGAAAATATTCTTAAGTTCACAGAATCTTGTGAATTTGATCACTTTGTCACTGGAAATCAGAAGGTTTATAACTTCAGCAAGATTATTATTAAAAGGATCATATCTCCTGAATCATGGGCTATTCACCCTATGAGGGATAAGGAATATTTCCATCCGGAATTAAAAGTTCCAGTTTAAATTCAATTATTGGGATTATATCCAAGCATTTCATAGAGTTTTCTTATATGAAAACGTCAAAAGAAAACATTCTTGGTGGATCAAGATATGTGCTGATGTGTACAAGCAGGAAATTCCTACTTGGTTTTATAATTGGTGGTTATCCTATGGAGCCACAATTAATATTCTTAAAGAACCATTCTCAGGATTATATACTGAATGGGTTAAAGTTTCGCCAGCCCTAATAGAGGCCCAACATAATAATAAATGGATTGAAGGAATGACTTCAATGCATTTTTATATTGAATATAGTATCCCATGGATTTGGAAATGGGCTCCTGAGGTTGGTCATACCCAACAAAATATACCCTGTCTTTGGAGAACTTTTTATACAAAGTTCTGGAAGAAAATGATCCGAATAGACGGACAAGGAGAGTTTGAAGGACAACAAACTATTGATAAAATCAAAGAAAAGATTTCTTATTATAGGGAACAAATTGAAAAGAAACAGCAAAGGGAATCTCCTAGTCCATTCGAAGTCCTTTCTAGAAGATTAAATATTCAGAAAGGAAAAATGACTAGAGAACAAATTTGATTGAATATATGGAAGAAATAAAGAAAGATATCGGGAAAAATTTCGGTATTGATATTTCCGATGTATCTATGGGACTTCATCAAAAGATGAAGACTTTTGCCAAGCAGGAGAAGCTCAAGACCCTTTTGACGATGATGACTTATTATCATTTGAAGATGCAATCAATAATATTACTGAAGAGTCCTTCAAAAGGATGAAAGGAAAAGATAGGAATGACGATGGAATGACGAGGCATCCACTAGGCGGCTAAAAATTAGCATGGCAACAAAATAATTCACTTTTATAAAGTATTGCCGACAAGAGGAATCAAGAACAAGAACAAGATAATGGCCAGCTGGAATAATAATTCCTTACTGTTCTTTTGTCTTTTTACTTTTTGTGTGTCTTTAAATATGGCCTTTCGCCATAAGTTGTGTACGCAGTTTCACTTTGCACTCTTGTACTCTCTCCCTCTTGTAAAATAAGTTGAAGAAATAAAGTTCTGGTTTGCATCTACTTCTTCTCTTTCAAGTAAGCTTCTATCTCTCATCTTTTAATTCTGCATAATCAAGCCTTAATGGAAGGCTAAACGTTACGTTAAACTACACCAAAATACCTTAATACTTGAATCATGGTTTTATATCATAAAAATATATATATATATATATATTAATATAATGTAATATTTTCTTTTATTATAAAACCCTTAAAATTGATTGAAGGAATTAAATTTTGAATAAAGGTTATAATAAAATTAGAGTTTGATTAATTCTGTGTCGGCTCTTGGCAAAGCCCGTGTTTCCGAAGATTGGCGTTTGAAGGGCATATGGCTTTTACCGATTGGATTAATTGAATAAAAATTTTATTATGTAAAAATCCTTGTATTCGAGGATTTAATTCTAAAGATCACAAAAATAAATTTTAATTTTGATTAATGGTATATAGGCTGGAATACCTTGGGTCCGAACGGGATCAGACTGTTTACAGTTTGATAACTGGACTAATAGGTTTAACAACGCCACGTACCATTATTCATTTTCTTTTATTTTGATGTTTGGTATATCGGTTGAACTGCCTGCAAACGAGAAATCGATCATGGTATGAAAGTGTGATTACCTTTGGTTCAAAGTGAGTTAAACTGTTTCAGTTTAATCATCAGATCCGATAGGTTTTGTCTGACTAAGTACCATTATCATGGTTGTTAGGTGGATATTGCCACGTACCATCATCATTCTTTGTAAAGTTTTTAAATTTTGAAAACAGATCCTAATATATATATATATATATATATATATATATATGTCTATCAATTGTAAAACGGTACATCTACACATAAATACTCAATTGAATAAAATTTGTATACATAGGTATCCGTGTCAGAAAATTTTACATATATGTACCCGATTTAATTTTTATCAGTTTCTTTAGTCATGCCGTGCCTTCCTGTGTGTATATTATGTACCATAACACGTTGATATAGGGTACCTAAATGTAGCATACGTCGTACCTACGGCATACATGTGTGTTACATAGGGCGTACCTAAATGTAGCATACGTCGTACCCTTTTCTGTTATATAGGGTACTCAAATATGTTGATATAGGGTACCCAAATGTGTTGTATGGTGTACCTGCAAGGATCGGGTACCTATGTGCAAAAAATTTATTCTGTTAGATACCTACATATAAAAAATCCTGACAGGGTACTAAATTACAAGTTTTTATCCAAATAGGTACTTATGTGTAAAGACCCCTTGTAAAATAACTATAAACTAAAAGTGAAGGGCAAAATTGGGAATACAAAAATGGCATAGAGTTGGTGGTTTTCTTTCTACTTAATTACTTATTTAAATTAATATAAATTGACAGCACATACGTTTTATTCCAAGCCCCGTGAATTAATAAAAGAGTATAGATGATCATGAGTCTGAGTGACAACAATCAAGATGTAACACCGTACATATCCAGTCAGCAACTACTTGGAATGGATTAATATTCCGTGAATTCTCCTCAAGATGTGGATATCGCTTTTGAGTTTCGTTAAATGATGGCATCTCGATTTCTGCAAAATAAATAAAATTTGATTTATACCGCCGAAAAATGGATCTACCGCGCTAGACGGCCAACGGACTCCTTCCCGCCAAAACTCCGCAGTGGATTTCGCCTGAAGGCGAAAAAACAGGGTAAAGGTTGGGGGTCGTTTGCCCTCTTGCCTAGGTCAAGAGGGTGTTTTTCCGTGTTTCAGGTGTAAAGTAGCGTGGAAAATGGTGTGCGTGTGTGCGTGTTTTGTGAGTAGAAAAATTGGCAGAGTAACGGTAGGATACGTGAGAAATCGAGCGGGATAACTGAGAGACAGAAGGAGGCTGAAAGAGTTTGGGGCCAACTGAGCGGGAGAAATCCCGAAGTATTTACAGATGGTGACAATGAATCGAGGGATGGGGAACCTAAGACCCATCTCGACCTGGTCTAAGAAATATGTCCCGAAACCCTCGGGAGGAGAACTAGCTAAATCAGTAGGGGAAGGGACTCTAACTTCGAAATCCCGAGGCATGCCAGAGAGAGATTATAATCTAGGGAGGTCAGAAGGTTTAAAGGTGGAGACCTTGATTTGGTGCCATCGGATACCGTCACGACCCACTCGAAAGGCCTCGACTTCCCCGACCCAAGCACTAAAGGCCCTACGGTAAGCCCCAGGGCAGGGAAAATCAGCCTCGCGAAGGGGAGCCGGCTCATTGACAACCTGGACACCGGGGCGACAGGGGCCGAGTGGGTGGCCTCGGAATCTACGGAACCTGTCCTCGGGGAATTGTCCCGAGGATTTCCCCCACTCACTCACGGGCTACCCCCCACACTCACCACAGGGCTCCCCGAGACCTCAAAGGAATAACTACTATCATTAGAAGAACTACCCAAACTACCACTACTAGACCTACCCGACCCCGCCGCAAAACTACCTGAGGATACACGAGAACTACCACTAGAGCTAGCAGAAGACATAATTGCAGTATGGAAAGAGGCTGAGAAGAGAAGGACTTACGAAAACCTAGAAAGCTTGGAAGGAAGGGAAGGAAGGCTCGGGAGCTCGGGAGCTTCGCGTAGAGAGAGAATTGTGAGAGAAAGTAAAGAAGCATAATGAAAGGAGGAGTGGGGTATATATAGGGCCCATCCGAACGATTCAGGCCCTTGGATGTAAAATTTAATCTACGGGCGAAGATAATCCGCGTCGATTAAACCTTAATCCGCGCCAAACATCTTATGCGACGCTTCAGGTTCATGCCCAGACGTCCCATCACGGTCGGCCAATAGAAACACGACACGTGGTAGGATACACGGAATGGTTTTTCAGGCCTCAGAGAAAAAGGGTAATGGGCCCTTACCAGGAAAAGTCGTGCGAAGCTAGGCCCAACAACAACCCTCGGAACTTCGATGACCCGGATATTTTGCCACTACTCCACAAGACGTCCAAAATTCACCATACTTCTTTTGGACTACTCGAAGGGGGGACTATTGTTATCCTCGGGTCTAATCGACCCCGCGGCAAAATACCCGACCCATCCCAACCAACCCAACGACCTCGCCCGGCGAAGACCCTGCCAACACCATGGGCCTCGGGACCACAAGGCCAAACATACGACAAAGACCCAAGCCCCTCGGAAGACATTCATAGGGAAATCCTCGGGTGCCTCATCCGAAGGATTCGCATCCTCGAAAACACCCCAGGAAGCTACTCGGGAAGAAAGGAAGGATGGGGTACATTCGGGTATATTTCCCGATGACGAAGGATGGTCTCGTCCTCGGAAATAGCGGTCACCTGACTTTAAAACTGACACGATTCGCCCACGATAATGCGAATAAGAACGTGCAGAATAACCGTCTAGCACTCGGTAGGTCAAGAAGATGTGCCATCGTGGGAAAAGGGAAGCTCGAGTCCTAAAAACATGGAACGTGGGCTGTAACTGCCTCGAAACCGCCTAAGATCATAATCCTATAAATACCGCCGTTAGGTCCAAAAACAGGTATCGATTTCTCACGTATCCTACCGCTCTGCCAATTTTTCTACGCACAAACACGCACACACGTACACCATTTTTCCACGCTACTTTACACCTGAAACACGGCAAAACACCCTCTTGACCTAGGTAAGAGGGCAAACGACCCCCAACCTTTACCCTGTTTTTTAGCCTTCAGGTGAAATCCACTGCGGAGTTTTGGCGGGAAGGAGTCCGTTGGCCGTCTAGCAAGGTAGATCCATTTTTCGGCGGTATCATTGATGTATTGAGTTAATCAAACAGGCCTTGTCTTTCCCACCCACTTGGGTTTAATCCAAGTCTAACTATAATTTGACACGTGGCATATTCATTTAAGTGTAATAATCTTATTGGGTGTGTAGACACCATTGTTTTAAGTAGCGTTTCATAGCGCACCTTTTTCTAAAAAAGCTTTGAAGCGTATTTTTTTTTAGCTCTTTTTACTTTTTTATTTTTATTTTTAATAATTAACCAGCTTTCAAGGGGTCCGGGAAAAAAATTTATTCTATCTTCTATAGGTGTACTTTTGTTTGGGCTTGACAAGTAATAAATTAAAAAAAAAACATATATTATTTTAAGGGAGAACTTCACTTAAATCCCTACCACTATAAGTTACTATTACATAACTCCCCATCTAGAATGTTTATCATCTATGGACCAGTTGAAAAGTTAAATCTCACTTAAGAACCAATTCATGTAAAAGGACAATTTTACCCCTTCTTTATGATTATTATTTTGTTTTCTTTCATTAATCAAATGAAACACTAAAAACAAAAGCAAAAGGAAAGAAAAAGAAAAAGAATCAGAACACGTAGAGAGAGAAGAAGAAAGAACAAGAAGAAGAAAAGAAGAACGTGAAGAAGAGGAAGAAAAAAGAAGAACACGAAGAAGAAGATGGAGGAGCGCAGATTTTCTTGGTTCAATCAGCAATATGTGATGCTCAGCGCGATATGATGGTGTTGTGGAAGAAGAACAAGAAATTGAATATGAGAAAAAAAAACACAAAAAGAAAATGAAATGAAATTGTGGATTTTTCACGACCCGTTATGCGCAAGTTTCTCGATCACAACTTGGATCTTTCCAATTTATCGTGAGATGTCAAAAAATGAAATTCATCCGTGGGTTTGCTCGATGTGGGTTATCCTCGTGGGTTTGCTCAAAACCGTGCGTTTCTACTCAATTGTTCATATTTCTGAACCTCTCGTCGCATTTAGAAACCTAAAGGTGTCAATGCAGAAGTATATAGCAATGCAAGATTACACCCCTATATAATACGGTGTACCTTTATAAGTATGATTATGGTACCTCATTACTTTACACATGGTACCTTTTGGTGTTTGGTTAGGGTACTTTGTTACTCTACAACTACATAGTGTATCTTTTATGTATGGTTATGGTACTTTTTTCAATGATAGTTGAACTATTTAAATAGATAAACAATATATTGTCTAAAAAAGTGTAGTTCATGGGGATAAGTTATAAATTGAGGACAGGTGTCTACAACTAGTAGAAACTAAGTTAAAAATTGAGAGAATATGGTATATCATATTTTTAGGGTCATTTGTTGCATATATGTTCGTACCATTTTTGAATATTCTTAGTAGGGTAATTCTTGTGTTGGTGTAATTTGGTTAATATATTAAGATAAAAGACAATGTTACGCTAAAATGATGTTTGCTATGCATAGAACTATTGGTAAGGTAACAATGGTAAACAAGGTAAGGTAATCGTATGTAAAAGGAACATCAAATACTAGTTATATGGTATATTAAATGCATCAAAGTGGTACACTACATTTATGGCCGTACAAAAGATATGAAAAACACAAAAGTAAGCCATTTGTCTGCAACAAAACCTGAAATACTTTAACTACTTTTGTATTTGACAAATAATTATATCGGACACATGGAAGAATAGTCTGACACAAAAAGTTCTGATGGAATATTCTAAAGCTAGAAAGGAAAAACATATCTGACACGCTGTATTTACAAAAGATGCAATCTTTCTCCCAGGCAAAAGGCTCCTTGATTGTGGTATGATTAAATACGCAGTGTAGGTATATTAAACATTCACATTTAAGTAAGGTGTCGTGCGTATTTTAGCCTAACAAGGAACCACAACCAAAACATCAACATTTCATTTAACCAAAACAACCAAAACTTCAATATAGCAACGAACTAATACAAAAGAGCATTCTGGAGAAATACTTACTATCGCAGACAATGACTATGACCCGGTCGAACCACGGTGATGGCGAGTTAGACTACTAGTGGCGTCGTGGCCGGTGCGGTCGATGGTGGCTGGACTGTCGGCGAAGGCGAGAGAGACTGCGATGGACTTTGGGGTCTTTTGAGTGTTATGATCTCTTACGTGAGGGAGGGTGAGGGTTTTTTATTTGTGATTTTTGGGCTATTATATCCTTCTCCACAGGCCTATTAGAAATTACATGTATTTATTTGGGCTCTAAGATCCTTCTAAATGGGCCTATTAAAAATTACAATTATTTATAATATATTAAAATTTATAAATATATAATAAATTACACGAATCGAATAATTCGGTTAATACTCGAATCGAATACTAAGGTTTTATATTCGTATTCGGATAACTTTCGAATAAAAAATAATATTCTTATTCGGATTCGTATTCTAAATATTCGAATTCGAATCTTAAAATTTCGAATCGAATCGCGAATCGCGAATCGGACCAAAAAAATTCGATTCTTTTGCAACCCTAATTTTAGGTACTCTAATCTCACTACATATGGTACAGTATATTTGTTTACCCTATATTCGATCAAATGTAAATTGATTTTGTGGTACGATAAACTACGATTGTAGATACATTAAACATTCATATTTAAGTACGATGTTGTACATATTTAGGTACGCTATTTCACAAAATATGGTACAATATATATGTTTAAGCTATATTCGATCCAATTTAAATCTGATTTTTTGGGAAATCTTATTCTTATGTTTATCTAAGTTATATCGTTAACTTCGTATAAATACGGGATTTTAGTTACAGCCAATACCTGTATAAAGATACAGTGTAAACACTATACTGGGTACATATATTAGTCTCCTTTTCTATTTTAAAGTTCAATGTGGTGCCGTGTCAGTACTAAATATTGTACATTATCGTAGTATACTTTGGAACACTAACGGTGTTAAACATGGTAACATATCGATACTCATCTTGGTACATACACATGACAGCCGCATGTTCAAAAGCATCACAACCACGTACAAAAGCACCTGCAACTCAACATCCATAAAGACAACAAATATAATTCGAATGTCGATGAAAAACTCATATCCTGATAAGTTGTTCCAAATGTAGTGTATATATCATACCATTGAGAAGCGTGTGACTATACTTTAAAGTAGAGATATATTGTACCATATATGTGTAGTTTATTATACCCAAATAACTACCGAAGTCGTTCCAAGTTTATTCCGTCTTTTTGTGCGTTAGAACAGTCAGTGCATGTCACATACTATATGTATGTGTCAAAATATGTTCCATAATACCGCTCAAAAATGTCAGATATTGAAAATGCTGAGTTTTTTAGTATTTTCATAACATTTTGTTCAACTATTAATATATCTTACCATTTTAATGCGTTTGGTGTACCATTTAGTTGGTGTTTATTGTACCTTATAGACACGATTACCGTACCTTATTTAACATTATTAGCGTACCGAAAATACCAGCGAATAACAAAATTTCAGGCAAAACACTATCCGTTGTCAAAATACATCCAACATTACACCACAGCAAACACATATTCAAAATAAATGTCAACAACTGAATCAACATATATGCAATATAAGGTCAAAAAATATGAAATAACCTATATACAACATCCGGACAAAAGAATGGAACAAATTAGTTCTTACACAACATCCAACAAATAAATGTAGTTTTCAAACAAATAAGTAACATCCAACACATAAAATCTCCTTATCTTATTCTATAAAGCATATCGATAACCTTCCGTGCCTTACCACTACGACCCTCCACAAGTCATCACGGGCATTAACAGAAACCTCACGTCATGTCATTCCTGCATAAACTGAAAATGCATAAACTGAAAACGATGATTGGCAGTATCATTCTGTTGGAATTCGTTGTACCAATCCAAAGCAACTTACTGTACCATTATAATGCATATAGTGTACTAAATATGCGACCGAACTTTTCAAAAAATAAACACATAGCGTATCAAAGCTCAGATTAGTAATTCCTAATTAAAAACCTATAGAACCACCAAAAATGAAACTAAAATATACAATAAAATTAAAAGATTCAATCAATAACCATATTAGCCTTAGATTAAGCATAAAACGCAATAATCGTGACCTAATAACTCAAATCAAGACCTAATAATCCTAATCGAGTAAGTAACCAAAAGAAAAAATTACAGATTTGGGTTAGACGATTCGGTACGGACTGTAACGTATTTTCTTTTATTCGAATATCGAATTATCGGAAAAATAGTACAAATATAATTTGATGAAATTTAATGGGCTCTATCACTACTTATTCCTCTGATTCTTCAAAGAATTTGGAGAATTCTTGAGTATTTAAATTCCTTGATTTGGGCCTTCGGTGAAGTTCCTTCGTGGGCTTTTGGGCTTGATCACGAAGTCTTCAGTTTTCGTCTCCGAGTCGCGAGCTTGGTCTTGGGTTTCGATTCTTGAACTTGGGCTTTGATTCCTGAACTTGGGCCTTGGTTCGTGAGCTTAGGCTTCGACTCCTGAACTTGGGCTTTGAACCTTGAGCTTGAGCTTGGGTTTTGATTCTCGAACTTGGGCCTTGGTTCGTGAGCTTGGGCTTCGATTCTTGGACTTGGGCTTTGAACCTTGAGCTTGATCTTGGGCTTCGATTCTTGAACTTGGGCCTTGGACCTTGAGCTTGAGCTTGGGCTTTGATTCTTGCACTTGGGCCTTGGTTCGTGAGCTTGGGCTTCGATTCTTGGACTTGGGCTTTGAACCTTGAGCTTGATCTTGGGCTTCGATTCTTGGACTCGGGCTTTGAGTCTTGACGCACGTTCTTGGTCTTCATTCAAGGCTTAATCTTCGTCTTCGAATCTTCAAGGCTACGTCTTCGAATCTTTGAGTCTTCAAATCTTCAAGGCTTCGTCTTTGAATCTTCGGTCTTCGATTCTTCAGATCTTCGAGGCTTCGTCTTTGAATCTTTGAGTCTTCAAATCTTCAAGGCTTCGTCTTTGAATCTTCGGTCTTCGATTCTTCAGATCTTCGAGGCTTCGTCTTTGAATCTTTGAGTCTTCAAATCTTCAAGGCTTCGTCTTTGAATCTTCGGTCTTCGATTCTTCAGATCTTCGAGGCTTTGTCTTTGAATCTTCGACCTTCGATTCTTCAGCGTCTTCGATCTTCGAGCGTCTTCTATCTTCGATCTTCGAGCGCCTTCGATCTTCGATCTTCGAGCTTCAAGGCTTGATCTTCGTCTTCGAATCTTCAAGTCTTCGAATCTTCAAGGCTTCGTCTTCGAATCTTCAAATCCTCGATTCTTCGAACATCTTCGATCTTCGAGCGCCTTCGATCTTCAATCTTCGTCCTCGAAAGTCTTCAAGATCTTCGTCCTCGAACTTCGAGCTTCTTCGATCGTCGTCCTCGAACGTCTTCAATCTTTTAATCAAAACACGATGAACTTCGCAGAGATAATGAAAGCTTTAAAAGTCTTATATCGTCTCTTGAAGCTCGTGTTTCCTTGAGTGTTTGTGACTTGTCCTTTCTGAACTCTGAAGCCCCGTATTTATAGGCGTAGAGAATTCACAATTACGGAAAGAATAATCTTTTTGGGATGATTTCCTGCATATTTATGTGGATTTTATCCATATATGATATGATATTAATTTGATTTGATTTATTCCATATTTGATTTGATTCTCTCAATATCTGCCGACTTTATGATATTTGATTTGATTTGATTTGATTTTTTCCTTTCAATATCTGCCGACTTTATGATATTTGATTTGATTTGATTCCTTTACTTATTTATAAATCTCTACACATATTTACCATGTATAGGATTTTGTATAAAAGGAATGTATATTATCATATATGATATTTAATTTATTAATTAAATAAACTATTTATTAACTTGAGATTAATTTATAGATCTCAATAAATAGCCATTTAGTTAAATGAATTGTACTTAATTTGCTTGGAATTAATTTATTAAATCCCAATAATATAAGTTAGCAGTTTAGACATATGCACTTATCATTAATGTTTGCCTTTTCACAGTTTATACTCGTGCGGGCCAGGAGTAACATGCAGTTTAGACTCGTATGTCAAGGAGTAGCATGCAGTTTAGGCTCGTGCGTTAAGGAGTAGCTTGCAGTTTAGGCTCGTGCGTTAAGGAGCAGCATGCAGTTTAGGCTCGTGCGTTAAGGAGCGACTTCTTTTTCTTTCTTTTTTCTTTTTTTTCTTTCTTTTTTTTTTTGTTGTACCCTGTTTTAGGCGTAGTAACGTTTCAAGAATTTGCCGTTGATCGGGCCAATTCTTAATCCGTCTTCGGACACCAACTTGTATGCTCCGTTCGTATAGACTTCCTTTACAACGTAGGGACCGTCCCATTTTGATTTGAACTTGCCCCCAACTCGACGGTTAGTGATGATTGGTCTTCTTACTGCAAGTACGGAATCTCCGACTTGAAACGACCTAAGCTTCACCTTCTTATTAAATGCTCTCGAAAGACGAGCTTGATAGCATTCCAGCCTTTGTTGTGCGTCAAGTCTCTTTTCATCAAGAGCTTCTAATTCTTCGAGACGTAAGCGAGCGTTCTCCTCCGTAGTGAGTCCTTGTATGGCCATCCTAAGAGAAGGGATTTGTTGTTCGAGTGGAATTACAGCTTCAGTTCCGTAAACGAGAGCGTAAGGTGTCGATTCAGTGGGCGTTCTATGAGTGGTTCGGTATGCCCATAAGGCTTCATTAATCTCTGATGCCAGTCCTTCTTTGATTTTGAAACTATCTTCTTCAAGAGATTGCACAGCATTTTGTTGAATGCTTCAGCGAGTCCATTTGCGGCAGCGTTATACATAGATGATTTCCTCTGTTTGAACCCAAACTTCTCGCAGAGTTTATCTATTGTGCTATTACAGAATGGTTTTCCATTATCAGTGATGATGTAGCGAGGGATCCCGAAGCGGTATATAATGTTGATGCGAATAAAATCAGCGACATTTTCCTTCTTTACTTCTTTTAGAGGAATAGCCTCAGCCCATTTGGAAAAGTAGTCTGTTCCAGCCAGAATGTATGAGTGTCCACCCGACGACTTTGTCATTGGTCCCACGACATCCAATCCCCAAGCGTCGAACGGCCATGCAGCAATTGTTGGATGTAGTGGCTCAGGTGGTTGGTGCATAAGGTTAGCATGGAACTGGCAACCTTGACATCGATGCGCATGATCTAAGCAATCTTTAACCATCGTTGGCCAGTAATATCCCATCCTTTTTATGCGAAAGTGCAACTTAGGTCCAGACTGATGGGCACCACATATTCCCGAGTGAGCTTCCTCCATGGCTTGACTCTTCTTCACTCAAACATCTCAAGAATACACCATCGAAAGACCTGCGGTAAAGTGTTCCTTTGTAGAAGATGAAACGAGGTGCTCGCCGTCGAACATCAATTCTTTGACGTGGGTCCTCGGGCAGTTTTCCATGTTCCAAGTAATCGACCAATAATTGCCTCCAGTCTTCTTCCTCCACTTCAAATACCTCGATGGTGTGATTTTCTTCCTCGGCAGCGTTATCATCTTCGCTATCATCATCAAAATCAGGTGGCACGACCCAATTTTGCAAATAGGTATTTGGATTTTCTCGTGTGGCGTTGAAAGAGTCGAAGCAAGTTTGGCTAATGCGTCCGCTTGCTTGTTTTTGGATCGCGGCACATGTTCAATCGTCGCTTCCCCGAGATATCCTATCAGCCTTCTGGCATAGTTGCGATATGGGAGGAGCCCAGGCTTCTTTACTTCATATGAGCCGATTATCTGGCTGACAATCAACTTGGAGTCGCCATATATTGCGAGTTGTCTTTGTTTAATCTCCACAGCCATTTCTAATCCAAGAATTAGAGCCTGGTACTCGGCCACATTATTTGAGCAATTCTGTGTCAGAGTGAAGGAATAAGGAAGCACGTCTCCATCGGAAGTGACAAATACTACCCCAGCTCCGACCCCTTCTTGATGTGAAGCTCCGTCGAAGTACATCTTCCACGGGGGAACTACTTCGACCAAGAGTACGTGTTCGTTGGGCAATTCGTGGCATAACTCCCATTCTGCTGGGATAGGGTGATCAGCGAGGAAATCTGCCAAGACATGTCCCTTAACAGCCTTTTGAGGCACATATGTGATTTCGAATTGTTGCAATTGTAAATACCACCTCGCAAGCCTGTCTGAAAGCACCGGTTTTGACATCACGTATTTCAGTGGATTTGCCTGTGACACCAAGCGGATGCTATGAGCTTGAAAATAATGCTTGAGCTTCTGGATTGAGAAGATGAGCCAGACATAATTTTTCGATTGGAGAATACTTTAGCTCGTGGGGTGTCATCATCCTACTGAGGTAGTACAATGAGTTTTCTTTACCGTTGTCATTTTCTTGTGCTAATAGGGCTCCGACAGAGCTTTCTTGGGCAGTTATGTATAAGATGAGTGGTTTTTCTGGTATAGGCGCGGTCAACACTGGCGGATTTGTTAGATAGGATTTGATGCTTTCGAATGCATTGTTGCAGGCTTCATCCCATTCGAACGTAACGCCCTTTTTCATGAGGCGACTAAAAGGTTGACATCGACCGGCTAGATTTGAAATGAATCTCCTCAGGTATGCCAACTTCCCTTGCAAGCTTTTGAGCTCGTGGATGTTACGAGGTTTTGACATCTTCAAGATCGCATCTATCTTTGCCTGCTCAATTTCAGTGCCCTTTTGACGCACTATGAACCCGAGAAACTTCCCCGAGGAAACACCAAACGCGCACTTGAGAGGATTCATTTTGAGTTGATATCTCCTTAAGCGATTGAACACATTTCTCAAATTACTTAGGTGATCCTCACGCCTTTTTGACTTCACTACTAAATCATCGACATAACATTCAACATCCGTGTGAAGCATATCGTCAAAGATCTTCTGCATTGCTCTCTGGTATGTGGAACCCGCATTTTTTAGTCCAAACGGCATAACCTTGTAGCAATAGATCCCTTTTGGTGTGCGAAAGGCCGTCAGCTCTTCATCTTTTGGCGCCATGCGAATTTGGTTATAGCCGGAAGATCCATGAAGGATAACGTTTCGTGGCCGGTCGTGGAATCTATCATAAGCTCAGGTATTGGCAACAAATCATCCTTTGGGCACGCTTCGTTCAAGTCTCTGAAATCGACACAGACTCGTATTTGTCCATTTTTCTTCTTGACTGGCACTATGCTTGAGATCCATGTTGGATATTTGACTTCTCGAACGAATCCAACTTTAATCAATTTATTGACCTCAGCCTCAATGAGTGGAATTAAATCTGGTCGAAACCGCCTCTGTACTTGCTTAACTGGGCGTGAACCTTTCTTTACCGATAAGTGGTGGATTGCTACTTTTGGGTCCAGCCCAGGCATTTCCTTATATGACCAAGCGAACACGTCCTTGAATTCTGTCAGCAGTTCGATGTAGTTCTTCTCTTCATCGGCATCTAGAAGCGCACTTATATATATTGGTCTCTTTTCATTTTCATCGCCCAAGTTGATTTCTTTCAACTCGTCTACTGTTGCCTTAATGCCTTCCTCAAGCTCAAGAGGAGCTATCTCAGCATCTTCTTTGATGAGATTTTCGTTGTCTATGGTGATATGACAAGATGAACCTATGCTTTCCATATCTTCTTCGTCCTCGTGATGTTGATCACCGTTACATGACACATCACATGGTAGAATCATGTGGGCACGACTTTTTACTTTAATCTGAGTCGTGAGCCGAATGACTCGTCGATGGCTCTGCTTCTTCAGCAACTTTAAGTTTCCGCATGGCTCAAGTCTATCAAATACGGAAATTCGTAGCTTTTTCTCAAGTCTTAGTCTTTTGAACAGACTCTTTTTAATTCCTAGTCTCTCAAACGGACTTTTCTGGTGTCCTAGTCTTTCAAATGGACTCTTCTTGTGTCCTAGTCTTTCAAATAGGCTCTTCTTGTATCCTAGTCTTTCAAAGACTGACTTGGGCATTATCCACTTCAATGCGTTGTTAGTGGAATATGCGTCAGTTTCGGACACACAGTTTATACTAGCCCTCTTTAATACTATGCGCACAGGCTTCTGAGGGGTAAACCCGAGACCCTTCTGAGTATTTTTCAGTTCAAGAGAACTTTTGTTTAGGGAGTCTGGGAGTTTACCCAATATTGGTTTCTCATTCGGATCATACCCTGCTTTTGTGAGGAGTTTATAAGCATTAGGCCCAAATACCCCACTTATCTGCCTATTTGGCGACATATGATGTCCATTTTGTGATTGTTGCGTAGATCCTTCAGCCTTGACCGGCGAGCTCTGCGGTTTCTTAGAGCCAATTTGAGTTAAGGGTATTGTCAGGACTTTCATTGAGTATATCATCCCTTCGATGTCCTGCGTGCCTTCATCACCCTTATTCCTGTGTGTCGTACTTTTCTCATGCGTCACATTCTCACTCGTTTCCTTTGTACGCTCGAGATAATATTTTGCATCAGCAAAGTATGATTCAACTTCAGTAAACAGGTTTGTATCGCCAAGAACTTTCTTTATGGTGCCGTTATTGCAGTACTTGAAACATTGATGTGAAGTTGACGGCACGACTCCATTCTCGTGTAGCCATGGGCGACCAAGCAGCACGTTGTAGGAAGTTTCGGCGTCAATCACGTGGAGCAATGCTGTTGATGTCATATTTTCCATTACTAGTTCCAATCTGATCATACCGATGGCTCTTTGGCCTCCTTGGTTGAAACCTTGGATCATCAATCGACTGCTAGAGAGTTCTTCCGTTGGAATTTCCAGTTCCTTCAGCACCCGTAGAGGCAAAATATTCACTGCAGAGCCTCCATCGATCAACATGCGTTTTACCTTCTTTTCGCGAACGTAGCCAGACACGAACAAGGGGCGATTATGTGGCTTAGAACCTAGGAGCAGATCCTCATCGGTGAATGTCATAGCAGACATGCACGA
The DNA here is from genome assembly GCA_027422505.1 of Craterostigma plantagineum. Lineage (NCBI taxonomy): Eukaryota > Viridiplantae > Streptophyta > Magnoliopsida > Lamiales > Linderniaceae > Craterostigma > Craterostigma plantagineum. Next base: position 43,729 of record JAPQWV010001925.1, on the reverse strand, counting down.
GCCAATGGTATCGTTTTCCTCGATCTCATCTTGACAGTCATCATCAAGGACTTCAGTTTCTTGAGTCATATAACAAGTAGCACAGTCTTCTTCCCAACTTTCAAAGTCCTCGTCAATAACCGAAATATAATTTGACTCTGCCGACTCTATATCAAGAGTAATTTTTCCTTGTCTGGCTAGTTGCATGACCCTATCCTTAAAAATAAAACAGTTGTGAATTGGATGACCTACCAACGATGGTATTTACAGTAATTAGGATCGTGAGTCGCCCTGCTTCATCGGGCCGCTTCATTTCTGGTAGGTCAATGAGATCTGCGCGCAGAAGTTCATCGAAGATTTTTGATACTTCGGAGTCTAGAAACGGATACTTCTTTGCCTGAAGTTCTTTAAGCGTCAACTTCCTTTCTGTATGCTCTGGCGGCACATCGCTTACCTCAATTTTCTTGCCCTTTTCTCTGGCTCGAAGCTTGAGAGGTGTGACGTTTGTCGCCAAAGACTCTTTGTTGTGGGGTTTTACAAATGCTCGACCCCCTTTCTTGACATCAGCTTTATCTTGGAATTTTCGAGCCTCTTGGACAGGTGGTCCATTTGCCCCACTTGTGGCTAGGCTGAGTTCCATATCATGAGCGCGGGTAGCCAATTCTTCAAATGTTCCAGGGCGAATTCCTTGAATGATGTAGCGTAATCCCCATGTCATTCCTTGAATGCACATTTCGATTCCCGAGGCTTCAGATAAGCGGTCCTTGCAATTAAGACATAGATTCCTCCAGCGATTAATATAGTCAATTACGGGTTCATCTTTCCATTGGTGAGCCACTAGTGAGTTCAATCATGCTAACCGTGCGACGAGTACTGTAGAAACGGTTGAGGAATTCATGTTCCATTTGATCCCAGTTGTCGATTGAACCAGCTTCCAAATCAATGTACCAATCGAAAGCATTGCCCTTCAGCGAACGAACAAATTGTTTGACGAGACGATCTCCATAAGTTCCTGCATCATTGCATGTCTCGATGAAGTGAGCCACATGTTGCTTTGGATTTCCTTTGCCGTCAAACTGCTGAAATTTTGGAGGTTGGTAACCACATGGCATCTTCAAGTTATCGATTCTAACAGTATACGGTTTAGAATACGTCAATGAGGATTTGGACCCTCCGTCTTTCATTGTCCCAATGATGAACTCCTTCAGTTGGCTAACGGGAATCATCCCGTCATCGGAAACTTGGAAGCTCCTCGGAGGCTTTTCGAGTTCCCTTTGCTCTTCCTTTTCAATTTCGTCAGAAGATTCCTTGTTGCTCATGCTAGTCAACTTTGCAATTTGGGCATCTTGTTCTTGCACGTGTTTCGTAAGCCCTTCGATTGCTCTCAAGGGTCGTAGCATTCGTCACCATGACTTCGTCTCGCTTAGAAGAGCTACTTGAGGTCGAGTGGGGAGAGTGTGTCGATGAGTACTCATTTTCGATATTTTGTTCTTCTACGACGCCGAGAATGGCATTATCTTTGCCAGAAATGGCTTGGTGATCTGTCCCCTTGGACTGCGGAATCGCTTTTGACATGCTTCGGGTCTTAACACCAGTGCTTTGACTGGAAGAACTCGAAACACTAAGATTCGATGAGTTTATCATCGATGGGTTCTCAATTCTTGAAGAGATGAGAGGTAGAGATGTCCCACTGGGCGTGCCAAAAATTTGTAACGTATTTTCTTTTATTCGAATATCGAATTATCGGAAAAATAGTACAAATATAATTTGATGAAATTTAATGGGCTCTATCACTACTTATTCCTCTGATTCTTCAAAGAATTTGGAGAATTCTTGAGTATTTAAATTCCTTGATTTGGGCCTTCGGTGAAGTTCCTTCGTGGGCTTTTGGGCTTGATCACGAAGTCTTCAGTTTTCGTCTCCGAGTCGCGAGCTTGGTCTTGGGTTTCGATTCTTGAACTTGGGCTTTGATTCCTGAACTTGGGCCTTGGTTCGTGAGCTTAGGCTTCGACTCCTGAACTTGGGCTTTGAACCTTGAGCTTGAGCTTGGGCTTTGACTCTTGAACTTGGGCCTTGGTTCGTGAGCTTGGGCTTCGATTCTTGGACTTGGGCTTTGAACCTTGAGCTTGATCTTGGGCTTCGATTCTTGAACTTGGGCCTTGGACCTTGAGCTTGAGCTTGGGCTTTGATTCTTGCACTTGGGCCTTGGTTCGTGAGCTTGGGCTTCGATTCTTGGACTTGGGCTTTGAACCTTGAGCTTGATCTTGGGCTTCGATTCTTGGACTTGGGCTTTGAGTCTTGACGCACGTTCTTGGTCTTCATTCAAGGCTTAATCTTCGTCTTCGAATCTTCGAGTCTTTAAATCTTCAAGGCTACGTCTTTGAATCTTTGAGTCTTCAATCTTCAAGGCTTCGTCTTTGAATCTTCGGTCTTCGATTCTTCAGATCTTCGAGGCTTCGTCTTTGAATCTTTGAGTCTTCAAATCTTCAAGGCTTCGTCTTGAATCTTCGGTCTTCGATTCTTCAGATCTTCGAGGCTTCGTCTTTGAATCTTTGAGTCTTCAAATCTTCAAGGCTTCGTCTTTGAATCTTCGGTCTTTGATTCTTCAGATCTTCGAGGCTTCGTCTTTGAATCTTTGAGTCTTCAAATCTTCAAGGCTTCGTCTTTGAATCTTCGGTCTTCGATTCTTCAGATCTTCGAGGCTTCGTCTTTGAATCTTCGACCTTCGATTCTTCAGCGTCTTCGATCTTCGAGCGTCTTCTATCTCCGATCTTCGAGCTTCAAGGCTTGATCTTCGTCTTCGAATCTTCAAGTCTTCGAATCTTCAAGGCTTCGTCTTCGAATCTTCAAATCCTCGATTCTTCGAACATCTTCGATCTTCGAGCGCCTTCGATCTTCAATCTTCGTCCTCGAAAGTCTTCAAGATCTTCGTCTCGAACTTCGAGCTTCTTCGATCGTCGTCCTCGAACGTCTTCAATCTTTTACTCAAAACACGATGAACTTCGCGGAGATAATCGAAAGCTTTAAAAGTCTTATATCGTCTCTTGAAGCTCGTGTTTCCTTGAGTGTTTGTGACTTGTCCTTTCTGAACTCTGAAGCCCGTAGTTTATAGGCGTAGAGAATTCACAATTACGGAAAGAATAATCTTTTTGGATGATTTCCTGCATATTTATGTGGATTTTATCCATATATGATATGATATTAATTTGATTTGATTTATTCCATATTTGATTTGATTCTCTCAATATCTGCCGACTTTATGATATTTGATTTGATTTGATTTGATTCCTTTCAATATCTGCCGACTTTATGATATTTGATTTGATTTGATTTGATTTGATTTGATTCCTTTACTTATTTACAAATCTCTACACATATTTACCATGTATAGGATTTTGTATAAAAGGAATGTATATTATCATATATGATATTAATTTATTAATTAAATAAACTATTTATTAACTTGAGATTAATTTATAGATCTCAATAAATAGCCATTTAGTTAAATGAATTGTATTTAATTTGCTTGGAATTAATTTATTAAATCCCAATAATATAAGTAGACAATTTATTTTTTAATTGTCTACACGGACGATATGGAACAGAGATTCGAACGAAAACATCACATACCGGGATTAAAAGAGAGAGAAGATCGTAAATCATTCATTGAAGGTGAAGATTTATCGTGATAATTTATTTGGGCGTTCGGTTTTGGAGAACCGTTGAAGGATTTGGTGGTGGATATTTGGGTTTTTCGTTCATTATTTTCTTTTTCCTTTCTTGTTTTTTATTATTTAAATTAAAAAGGTTGGTAAAATCATAATATATAAATATTGAAGTTTCGCCCAATTGGTTCATTATGTGAAAGCTAAGTTTCTATTGGTCTTTAAGTGATAAATTTTTTGAGATGGGAAGTTAAGTGATAGATTGTTATGCTGATAGGGATTTAAATGAAGTTCTACCTTATTCAGTTGGGCTCATTCTATTATCAGGCGGTTGGTTGTTGGATTTATTTTGATGTATAAGTCATATATACTGTAATTTTGAAATCCAATCCCAAATTAGGCAATATCTTTTTTTTTAATTTCATCTAAATTGTGGGAATATTGATAATTTTGTAGCATATTTATATTTGTTACTATATTTATTTATAAATGAGTTGGCTCAAATACTTACGCAATACGCTACGCTATTTACACTACGTAATCTCGGAGTTAAAAAGCAGAGTTTACGCAATACGCGTTTTAAAACATTGGAAAACACGGTTGAGGCAAGTGTCACTCTTGATTGGAAGTTTGGTATAAGCCCAAGTGGGTAGGAAAGTCATACGCTCGCAAATAATTGAATTGGGGCATATTTATCTAAATTATATATGAACGTAGTTATAGCTTACCACTTGATAAGACAGACGTGCTCAACGTATTAACTATCAAAACATTATATTTCTCTAGCAACTCATTATTGAAGAAAATGGCATATCAGATTGAAGAAATTATTATAATTGGACCACTGACCTTTCACAGACAATATAATTTATTACAAGCAAGCTCATGTTCATATTATGCAGCAACCCAAACCCATAAGTAAATATAATGCCCCCACTCATCAAGCGAAATATAATTAAATCTTACCTACCCATATCATATAACATTAATCATGCCATGTATTTGAATGATAAATCTTGATTTATCAACAATAGATTATTGAAAAGAATTGGCAAATCTTACTAACTATTCGAAAAAGCTTAGAATATCAGTGTATGCTTGGTGGTTTTTTGCGCGGAGACCAAAATAAAAGAATAAAAAAGAACATGTACACTGATATAAGAAGGAATTTAAAGTTCATACAATACCAGCCATTATCAAATTAACACACTTACTTAGCACATCGTAAAGAGCAATCAACATCTCAACAAATCTGAAAAAATGCATGTGAAGCTATGCACAAACTTACAATAACACATATGCAAATGCAAACATATTCTTGAAGCGCTTTATCTTAGTTGAAACACGAAATAAAACCAAATCAAACCCCTTTTTTATTTATCAAATTAAATTCACTTTCATTTTTTTTTTTTTCAGTAAAGTTATAAGAAAAAATTTATACATTCTTTTCGTCCTCAAAGTGGAGAGGGGTGAAACTTCCGGGATACCTAACTTAAGAAATTACAATTTTAGGATACGAACTTTCAAAATCGAATCCAAAAGCCAACCGGCCCGAAGAGGTGATGTGTCGTCTAATTGGACTGCCATGTCATCGGAAGAGGCGGCTTTACATTTGTTTTGATTTGAAAGTCAATGTTCTAAAATGGAACTCTTTTAGCATCTCCAACCCTAATTAAATTTCTACAAAATACAGTTGCAAAGTGATTTTGCTTCAACCCATAAACTTTAATTTCTAACACTGATTTTTACTCCGACCAATCAACTCTATTTTTTACACTAAAAAATTATATTATATCTAAACAAAAATAACATAAGAACATCTCAAACACACGACATGAAATATATAATACGGTTGCTACAGTGCTTTTTGCTTCAACTCATAGACTCCTACACTAATTTTTGCTCAAACCCATTAACTCTACTTTTGTATCTACTAATTGACTTATTAAACTTTATATTATTATTATTATTATTAAAAAGTCAATATATTATAATTATTAATAGTTATAAAAAATTATAAATTAGTATATTATTCAGTTATAATTTTATTAAGTTAAAAGTAAAATATTAATAAACAAAAGCAATTAATATAATTTTTTCTTTTTTATTATAAGAATATCAAATAAATATAATTAAAATATGTTATTTAAAGATAAATAAATGGAACTACAACTCTATTTTTTGTTGAAAATTGTGTGTACTATACATCTAAAGTTTGTCTGCTCATCAACACAATATTAGAGTTAAATATAGAGTCTCATTGTGTAAAAACGTACTCTATGTTTGTATTTTACACAAAATAAAGTAACCATTGAAGATGTTGTAAGTTCACTGGATTAAAAATTAATTAACCCAAAAACTTAAATTAAACTAGTACGTGTTTTGTACACTTTGTGCATGTGTTTTAATATTTATATTGCTCTTAATTTTTAGAGTTATTATTTATTGTCGAATTGTTGAAATATAATTTATAACTATAAAAAATAATATTAAGTATAATAAATAAAAAATATAAAAAGTAACATGAAAATCTTAAAAAAATTAAATACAAAATAGGAAGACTAAAATTGCAAATAAATATTATAGTCAACCACCCTTTATAAAATAGTATAGATACTTCACTTAAGCGAAACAAGGAACAGTTGGACACCAAAAATGAGGAACTCGTCAATTTCTGGCGTGAGCCGCTGCTTGACGCGCTACAGATGTTGTTTGAGAAGCATTTGCTCATCTTCTTCGACTCATTTCTGTAATAACAATCCAAACAAAACTCGTTTCTCCGAGTCCCATGAACAACTTGTTAGAAGCTTCGGTCCTAAAGCTCGAATTGTCCCCGTTAAACCCACCTGTAGCTTTGCTTCTTTAACGCTTCTTCGCCATTTTAGCTCGTCCGTGGAGCATGGATCTGATGGTAGCAGTGGTAAGCCTATCCTCTTATGGATCATCAGATATGTGCCTCATGCCTGCCATGTGTTTGATTTTTTGCCTACAAAGGCGAACCATTGCAGTTTATGTTTCACTGCTCTCTGTCGCAGCATATGGACTGCTTATGAAAGAACTGAATCGAGCATTTATTTGCCTTTTACGTTAAATTGTATGGAAAGGAAAGATTTTGCATTTGCTTAGCAGCCATGTACGATTACTACGTTGTTTCTTGTTCCCAAAGCTCACATGTCAATGGGGTTACATCATACCCAGGCTTCCTTTCGCAATAACGACCAAGTTTTCTTTTTTTTTTTTTTTCTGCGTGAATTCCTTAAAAAAATGCCGGGCAAATCAGCGTAGACTAACATCGTTCCAATTTTTGTTTCTGATGTTTTGACGTATGCAATTGCAGACAGTTCTAGCGAAGAGGTGGAGCCAATTGATTCATGGGAGGAAGAGGACGAAGCTGAAGCCGAGGTATGTTTTATTCAAATACGAAATTCAACTGTCATTATTACACTGCGCGTGTCAGATCTTTCTATGCATGCATGCATAGGTTGGCGATGGCGGCGACGGAGGTGGAATCGTTCTTCGAAATTGCATATGGGGCGAAAGGGCTCTATCGATCGCCCGAGAATTACTCCTTCAGCATGGCAAAGGCATGGAAATTTTTGCGTTCAAAACCTCTCCCCGAGGCTACATTTACGTTAGACTTGATAAGATTTCGAACGAGTGAGTCCCTTTCTTCTCTCATTTCTCAACTTACCCGAAAATATGGTTAGAAGAAGCTTATCGTTATCTGTTCGATTTAGATACGGTTGTCCCAGTATGGACGAGATCGAATCTTTCAGTCGCGTGTATAAGCAGAAGCTCGATGAAATCGGCGCCTCTGGAGAAATGCCCGACGATTTGGCCCTTGAAGTATACATGCTTCGATAAATTTATTCTTGCCTTTTGGCTGAATGCCATTTTTGGAGTATGGTCGTTTTTTGTCTCTCATGTTTTGAGATGCCACTTTTAGCCCTCAATATTATCGATTATGGGATGTCCTGATCCCCCAGTCGATTTAATCATTAGTTTGGAGGGAATTTAGCACGTGGGGACCAAAAATGCCTATATCCCAAACATTGAGACTAAAATTTACATTTTTTGTTCTGTTTTCAAAATTTTGCAAATCTTTTATTATGCTACTATGCATCTCGATTTAAAGATTTTATATTCTTCTTTCGTATTCTTCTGAAGGTATCGAGCCCTGGCGCTGATAGGCTGTTGAGAGTGCCCGACGACCTTCTGAGGTTCAAAGACATGCCGATGGTCGTCAGTTACTTGGAAAACTCCGTCGTGAGAAAATCGATTTTCTTTCTCGATTCGATCGAAGAAGAGTCGGGCATCTGCATTTGGAGACTGGCCGACGTTAAGGAAAATAGAGGCCCGTCGTCTAAAGGGAGGCCTTTGAGCCGAAAACAGAGAGATTTAAAGCTTAAGCTACCTTATGCTACGATTAGAAGGGTAAAACTCTATATAAACTACTAACCCTAACTCTAATTTTTTCCCATGTTTGCGAGCTTCCAACTTTTCGATCGAAAAAAGATAACTTGTTAGTTCGACGATGATCCTTTTGGCCATTTTTCTCGACGGTGGATGTGCTAGTGTTTTTGTAGAAAATATAGGTTAAGGCAGAAAAAAAAAATTGAAGTAGAAAATGTTGTCTATATTATACTGTGAGGATCGACTGTTTTTGATTGGAATGACTTATTATTTTGATAATATTTGGACGTGGGTGAGAGGAGGAACCAAAATTTTTCTTCCGTAATACTTGTATAGAAACTCACGTACAGCTCTCTCTGTTTTTTCTTCTTTTTCTCTCACACTCTCTATTCACTTACACTCACACACATGAAGCTTTTTCTTTTTTTCTCTCACTTGCCCACGCACGGCACTTTGTGCCTTCTCTATCTCTTTTTCTCACTCACCACACTCAACGTACTAATACATGTATATATATATAGACAAACTAAGACAGAGGATAACTAAGCAATCATATCATAATTCTAGTCGTAGATTTAGGCTGTTGGGAGATAGATTTGTTCTTTGTCTTCTTCATATTTTTCTTCCTCAAATATTTTATCTTGACTTTTCCTCCCACACGTGATTCTTCTTTTCGTCTTCATATTTTCTTCCCAAAGGTCATTTTTTGCTGCTTCGAATATTTCGTATGACTTCCTGTTTTTTTATTGTTCTTTTATTCTTTTTTTGATTTGAGCTTATTCAACAAATTCCCCCTTAAGCTCAAATCGTTTCGGTCTTTCAACCTTCCTTAAATTTAACTCTTTTCGTCTGTCGTACGTGGTGGCTCGCCACTTGCCGTCAATAATTGCCTTCGAACACTTCGCTTCAATACTTACTTCTCGAGCTGCCTTATACGCTTTTTCACCGTCAATACGTTCTTTCGTTTTCCTTCTGTTTCTTCGATCTTGCTCGACCGTCTTTCCTTCCTGGATCACTTTCGCCTTTTGGTTGGTTTCTTCTAACGTGTTCTTCTTTTCGAACAGTTCCTGCATAAATAATATATCATTGTCGAATCTCATCAACCTCGTGATCATCAGCTTCTTATCGCTGATATAATAAATATTTTTCTCTTCATTCTTCATCCTCGTGACGTAGCCCATCAGCAGGCTCGTCGGCTCGTCGCTAGAATCTGGCGTATCGAATCCTTCGTACTCCTTTTCGTTAATCTCCTCCATGGTGACGACCATGTACTTCTCCGTCTCGTTGTTCTTGAGCACATCGCTTTTATTTACGACCTCCTCCGCGACTTCTTTGCGATTTTCGCCGTTCTCTTTTTTCTACAGATAAGATTTTGGTTATCGTCTATCGCCTCGAGGGTCTCCTTGGTCGTCGTCTTGACTTCGTCCTTCTCGTCCGCTTCTAATTTTCTGGCAAGCTTGTACTTGTCGTTGCTTCGATTTTTCAAGTTGTTTATGTAGACCTCAAGGCTGTCTCTCGCCTTGATCCATTCCTTCACTTCTTTGTCTTTCTCACGTACTTTTTCTTCGTGAGCGTGGTCTTTGTTGGTAGGACTGACCTTGATAGGTTCTCCAGTAATTTGTTTAGCGACTTTTCGATTAACATGTCGCAGGACCTTCATCGTGGCTGCGTCGGTCGTCTCTTTCACGCCGCGCTCTTGGTTCTCTCTTCGCATGGCTTCGTTAGCATGCGTGGTTGTCTCTTCAACCGCCTTAACGCCTTTCTCGGACACTGTCTCATGCGTCTCTATGACTTTTACGTTCGCCTTCGACGTGCGTGGCGTCGTCGACCTTGTTCTCCTTCTCCTGGGCATTCTCCGATGCCTTCACGTCGATCTCCTCGACTTTCTCAGGTGGTTGTCGTGGCGGCGTTTCTTCGACCGCTTCCTCTTTCTCGAACTTTGAGGGCTCCGCCTCGTAGGAAGGTTCCGTTGGTGGAGTGGTGGTGGATACTTCATGAGTGATATTTTCTTTTATCACTTCAACGACTGCTTCGGTCATTTTCTCTTCTTTTACGGCCTCCTCGGCCTTTGGAGATTTTTCTTCCTTCTTTGTGGCTTCACCGGCGTCTTTCTTTGACGCTCCGCCTTCTTTTTCATTCTCGGCGATAGGCGGTGATTCATCTTTTTTCTTTTCCACCACCGATTCAGCGTGATCTTTATCATGCTTACTCTCCTCGTCACGAGCTACTTTTTCTCGTACGGGTTCGCCTTCAACGTTCTTGTCGTCCTCTTTCGTCGTTGCAAGTTCGCCCTGTTTTTGTGGCTGAACTTGGTTGGTGTAATCGGCGTCTTTGTACGCATTCTCCAACAGATCCCAGGCTTCCTTGGCGTTTGTTGTTGCACCTATCACTCTAGCACCAGTAAATTCTACCGCTTTGCGGATAACGACGAGCGCGAGACTATTTTCTATGGCGGCGACTCGCAACGTCTTTCCTTGCGGCCTTGTATACCCCTTCGTATTGGGTGAATATCCATCTTCGACTATTTCCCATAAGCCTTCTGATTTCAGTAACGCTCTCGTCCCGGCGCTCCACCATACGTAATTACTTTCAGTGAGTTTTTGCGGGAGTGGCATTCCAACACCTGGTAATTTCAGCATCGCCATCGGCTCTGACGGTTTCGTTGACACCTTCGGCTCTTTTGACACCATCAGCTCTGATACCAATTTGTTGTCTATATTATACTGTGAGGATCGACTGTTTTTGATTGGAATGACTTATTATTTTGATAATATTTGGACGTGGGTGAGAGGAGGAACCAAAATTCTTCTTCTGTAATACTTGTATAGAAACTCACGTACAGCTCTCTCTGTTTTTTCTTCTTTTTCTCTCACACTCTCTATTCACTTACACTCACACACATGAAGCTTTTTCTTTTTTTCTCTCACTTGCCCACGCACGGCACTTTGTGCCTTCTCTATCTCTTTTTCTCACTCACCACACTCAACGTACTAATACATGTATATATATATAGACAAACTAAGACAGAGGATAACTAAGCAATCATATCATAATTCTAGTCGTAGATTTAGGCTGTTGGGAGATAGATTTGTTCTTTGTCTTCTTCATATTTTTCTTCCTCAAATATTTTATCTTGACTTTTCCTCCCGCACGTGATTCTTCTTTTCGTCTTCATATTTTTTCTTTCCCAAAGGTCATTTTTTGCTGCTTCGAATATTTCATATGACTTCCTGTTTTTTTATTGTTCTTTTATTCTTTTTTTGATTTGAGCTTATTCAACAGAAAATATCTTATAGCACTTAATGTTTTTTATATTAAGATTTAATAGTTTACTTATATAATTTAAAATATGGTAAGGATGGATAAGATATAAATGCTAAAGTAAGGGTAATATAGTCGAAATAAAAATTTAAAGCATCACCCCATCACAGTGATGTAAGATCACCTAGCTTTTTTGGGGTAATGCAAAAGGTAGAATATCACAATTTTTGTCACCCAGGTGATCCATCATTAGGGCGACGACTCATCACCCAGGTTAAACAAACACAATGATGATAAGGCGATGAGAGGATCACAGTGGTGTTTTGGAGGATATTCCCGAAACAAACCAGTGATCCAACATCGCCGCTCGCATCCCCGTAATGTGAAACTGTGATGTGGATCAATGTGATATATAATTATCGTGTTTGTTTTGAGGTGATATTTCATTTTGCATATCAATGTGATATTAGAATATTATGTTTGTGTAATCACGGGGGTGATATTGCGTAAATGTCATATTTAAACCTATGGATATGATATAGATTATGTGGATTATATATATAGATATACATATATTGAGATGGTATTTACATAATAATAATTACCTTTTTAATATCGAGTTTAAATGTTTTTAAGAATTAATAATCAATTTTTGTATAGTCATTCAATATAATTATTTATTATGAAATATATTATTTATTATTAAATATATTTTTTTAACATTAAATACTCTAATGGTATATTTAAATTATGAATAAGGATATATTAGGTGTAAATGCTAACAAAGGGTAATGTGTCAAATAAAAATTTAAATATCATCCTATCACGGTGATGTAATATCATATAGCTATTTTCGGGATGATTCAAAAGGTTATCTCCCCATTTTCATCACCTAGGTGATATGTCATATAGTGATGACTCATCACATATGCTAAACAAACAAGATGATGATAAGGAGACGGAGATGATTACGGTGATGTTTTGGAAGATCACCCCAAAACAAACACCCTTAAGTTTAGTTACACGGTGATACGGTGTTGTAATATCATATAGCTTTTTTCGGGATGATCTAAAAGGTAGAATATCTCCGCCTTTTTTTCACCTAGGTGATATGTCATACGGTGATGACCCATCACCTATGCTAAACAAACATGATGATGATAAGGCGACAGAGATGATTACGGTGATGTTTTGGAGGATCACCCCAAAACAAACACCCCTATGTTTAGTTACATGGTGATGCAAGTGAATTGTACTTCGAAGTTCGAACCACATTTTTAAATCAATCGAATTCGAGCTATAGGAAAATCCCAAGCAAACGAAATAAAACTAACTAGACAACAGTATCGATAACACAATACATTGATTTCAAGGAAAAGCAAAAGATTCCTAGGTCCCAAACTTTGCTGACGTTAATTGAACTTTCACATAATAATCAAAGTTGAAGACATTGCGTAGATATATATGTATGTAAAAACCCTAAATAATTATAGGCGAAGGCCCAATTTTTCCAGAGCTCATCAGAAAAGAACATCATGCCAGGGATGCATGCGACAATTCCGGCCCCAAATTAGGCCTGAGCTCAGCGCCGCGCATGCGGTGATAGGTTTGGCGACTGAAACTCGTGGGGCCCACACGTCAGCATCTGAACGACTTCTTAAAGTTTCTTGGCTCTACTTTGTAGATTATTCTTGGAGGGTTTTTTAACGATGGTGCGGTGTTAGATCTCTTATTATTAGCGGGGATTTTATGAGCCCTTTGGTGATAATATGTATACTTTGGACCGTACGAAGAGTTAGCATGATCATCCATCGTTGGGAATATTAGGGGTTTTTGGTTGTATTAATGAGTGATGTTTGATTTTTAGAGGCGTGTATTTATAAGAACTTGCTAGAATATTCTAATCATAGTGGTGGAATGATACGAAGTTCCACGAACTTGCAATATAAGACTGGTGATCACATTTTTCGTTTTTTCTTATTGATAAGGCGTTTACTAGATTAACTCTATCTCTACCTATAGCAACCTATAAGTACTCATCATTCAATTTATCTTATTGAATAAGATAAGAGTATGTCACTCATTTTTTCAAAAATTGATGTGTGTTATAATCATTATTTGTATATGGATGTCCACTCAATTTCTTCTTCAACTTGTATCATCCTCATTATCTCGCATTCGCTCCTCTTTATTTTACATTACTCTCTATTATTATTATTATACCCCATGATCTTTTGTTATCAATGTAAAGGCTTTACCTCAAGCTTATAGAGGCACTTGTACAAGTGAAAACACACAAGCGAATGGAAGAATTCTCTCTTATGTTTTATACTCTCTTTCAATAATTTAACAACACGTTATCAGCACAAGACTCTAGCCGACGCCGATGTCTATTTCTTCTTGAGTAAGCTCGGTTCTTTGTACTTTACGTCTTTTCTACTACGATTTTTCGTTATTGCTAACCTCGCAAAACTTGAGTTCATCGCTCTTGATATCACGAGGAAGAATTACTTGTCATGCGTTCTAGATGCGGAAATCCATCTAGACGCTAATGGTCTTGGTGAGACCATAAAGCCGAAAATGAAGCCACTAATCAAGAAAATGCCAAAGCTATGATATTTCTCCATCACCATCTCGACGAGGGGTTGAAAAGTGAGTACCTGACGATAAAAGATCCACTTGTCTTATGACAAGCTTGACGGAAAGGTACGAACATCAAAAGACGATTACTCTTTCACGAGCTCGTTACGATTGGATACACTTGCATCTGCAAGATTTCAAAACCGTAAGTGAGTATACCAGTGCAGAAATACACATAGGCGACGGTTTTTATGCAGAAAAAATATCAGAAAAAAGTATTATTTATATATAAAAAAGGGGGTACAGTAGATTTTCAGAATTGTTTTCTTGAGTTCTTAGTAATAGTTTTGAGTGCCGTTTTATTGCAGTATGAGTTTCTGTTATTTGATGTCGTACTTTGTTGGTAGACGAGGAAAGTGATTTAGTGACTAACATGCTTGACTATATTAGCTCACTCATCCCGTATGACACACCTTTATCAGCCCGAGCCCCATTACAACCATTATAAAGACCTTTGATTCGTGCATGAGATTCACTAAGTGATTATGATGTGATATATTTGCAAGCTTAGAGTAATATCGTTCTATGTCGTGAGTTGAGCGCTTTTATACAGATCCATTAAACACTTCGAGCGACTTGAGCGATCCGTGTGAGAGTTGTTATGTGATACGTGTTAGGATTCTCGAAGTATTTTCTTTTGTGCTATGATATGATACTGAAATATTACTTCATGTCTTGTGTTCGGCTATATCATTCAATTGTTGATGATGATCTCGACTTGCTTTGTTTTGCATTTTCTGAGGATAATCAGGAGCATTCACTTTAAAGACGTAAAATCATAACTTGCTTTAGTTTATTCCACTTTTATGATCGAGGACGATCGAAGCTAGTTTGGTGGTTGTTGATAAGTTATGATTTTATATAGATTATATGCCCCGTAAAGTATACTTTTGATCAATATATACAATAATATACTCGGAATCATTATGTTGCGTGCATATTTCATGTTTTGCAGTATTGAATCGAAATGAACAATAAAAGGAGCAATAAAGGAAAAGGAAGCCAACGTACTAAAACTTATATCCCACCAAAAGTCAAGCAAGAGCACTTAAAAACTATATCATTGAAAGTGAAGGGACCATCAAGAACAAGTGAACGGCTTGAACAATGAAATAAGTTTGGCATCATTATCATATGAGACAAAGGAGTTAAATCAAACAAATACAAGTCGTGCTTGGGAAGTTTTAAAAAGTGTGGCTCATGCACGCGTGGCTTGGCTAAGACAAAAAGTAATTTGGACTGCTCATGGAAAAAAGGGCTACTCATTAATATTTTTGTCTGCATGCATGTATATTTATTTGAAAGACCAACGCATACAAGGAGAGCAGAACGTGCAATCGAAAGTTGGAGCTAAGGCCATTGCAAAGTAAAAGCAGGCAGCTCTCGTGAGTTTTATTCCTAAGCACACACCTCACGTATCTCTCACGCTCAAGGCCACGTTCACGAAGAAATAAGGCAGAGCACTCACTTACCGAAGCCTCGTCAAGCACCCACGTCACAAGCAGGCAGCTCTCATATAAAACTTGGCTGATTGAGGAATTAAGCGGGGCTGTTGTGGTTTAAGATCACGCACGAAGGAGGGCTTCTCTCCACCATAGGGAGCCATCGACTCAACACCAAGCACCATCCTTCTAAGTTGCCCACCAACTGTTCGACGGAAGTACTGTGAGGGGCGTAATTATTTTATCTTTTATCTTATTGTTTTAATTATGTCTCTATTTGAACCGTCGTTGCTTTCGCTAGTTATATGTTAGTGTAAGTCGTTTTGTGGTTAAGGCCTTATTAGGCCGGATTATGAACTCGTATTAATGTTATCGTGCTTTATTTAATCGTATGTGATAAGTTATGTGTTCTTCGCTGATCTTAATGCCTGTGGATGATTGATCATCATATGCGTGTTTTGTTGATTGGTTTATGAGACCGAGAGGTGATTAGACCGGTTAGAATTGAAGTAGCGAACACCACGACATAAAACCGACCAGAGATGGAATCGGTTTCGTCCGTGTGTTTTTCGAGTTTAGGCGTGGAAAGCGCCTAAACTCGGGGAAATCATAAAGCCGAATGCGTGCGGAGTAACTACAGTCATATAGGGATATAGTTGATTGCTTCATTCTCGCATAGGATTGCTATACACGCGAGAGCGGGTAGCACGTATGCTAGGAATTTCTACCTTAACTTAAATCGTATTGATTAGATAAAGTCGATTGCATGAAGACGTAGAATAATCCGTGCCGAAATATGTGTTTTAATCACGTTTGTCGTCAATTAATATTCGTAGTTTTATAGCTGCTTATTTGGGTTTTTAATTCAAGAAAAAATATATAATTATTTATTAGTTAGAAGCGTATTTTAGAATTAATAGAGTTATCCTCGTGGATTGGTATTCGGACTTACGTCCGTTTATACTACTTACACGACCTAGTATACTTGCTAGTATTCGAGCGTGTCACAAGCATTATTGCCAAAGAGAAAATTGTGTTGGAAAAATTACCTTCTTATTCCTCGGGTTTGTACTACATGCATATCTCCACATTTGAATCGAACCACAAGTTTGCAAATGATGATGGATTTATTATTGCTGATAAGTGATTGGGCCATCCCCATTCTATAATGCGAAGAATTATTGAGACTTCATGTGGTCTTTCTTTGAATAACCGAAAAATACTTCGATTTAACGAATTCTCTCGTGTTTCATGCTCTTAAAGCAAATTAATTATTCGGCCTTCGCAATTAAATAAGAAATGATCTCCTAAATTTTTGGAGCGCATACATGGCGATATATGTGGGCCAATTCACCCACCGTGTGGACCATTTTGCTATTTTACGATTTTAATCGATGCATCGACGAGATGGTCACATGTATGCTTATTATCAACTAGCAACTTGGCGTTTGCGAGATTATAGGTGAATTGATTCGGTTACGCGCTCATTTTCCCAACTATCTCATCAAGACAATACGTCTTGACAATGCTAGTGAATTTTGTTCACAAGCTTTTGATGATTATTGTATATCAATGGGATAAGTGTCGAACATCCAGTAGCTTATGTTCATACACAAAACAGTCTTGCAAAGCGCTTACAATTAATTGCTCGGCCATTACTTATGAGAGCGAATCTCGCAACTTCTGCTTGGGGGTCATGCTATGCTGCATGCGGCAGCACTAATTCGCATTAGGCCAACACATTATAATGAGATCTCCCCAATGTTATTGGTTCAGGTCAGAAATCAAATATTCCCCATCTAAAAATCTTTTGGGTGTGCGGTCTATGTTCCGATTGATCCACCGCAACACACAAAGATGGGGCCTCAAAGAAGGTTGAGAATTTATGTTGGCTATCCCCATCTGTAAGTACAAATCTCGAGCCGAAGACTGGAAATTTATTAGATTTGCTGATTGTCATTTGATGAAGCAGTTTTCCCAACATTAGGGGGAGATGAAAAAAGCGTCAGAAACGAAATTAGTTGGAATGAATTATCATTATCTCATTGTGATCATCGTACTAAGTAAAGTGAATTGGAAGTTCAAAAGATAATTCATCTGCAAAAATTAGCAAACCAATTGCCAGACGCATTTACTGACCCTCAAAGAGTTACTAAATCTCAAATACCGGTTGTTAATGCTCCGATTAGTGTCCTTGAAGGACAAATAACCACTGCTAATGAGTCCACGGAACGTATAAAAACTTGGTAGACAGATCGATTCTAAAGATAAAGTTCCTCGTAAAAGAGAAGAAGCAATAAGTCAAGATGGTCTCGAGAAACTAAAACTCTTGAAGAGTCTACTGATAACTATTGAAAAGTTTTCAGAAGAAATACAGTTACCTTGAAATATTGATAAATCCTGAGATCTCAATAAATCATGTCATGAGTAGAAAAAAGTGGAATCTAAATGAAATGAACGTCGACGATATTTTTGCATATGCTGTGGCAAAACAATTGTGAATGATTATGAGGATCATGAACCTATGTCTATGAATGAATGTAAGCTTAGAGATGATTGGCCAAAACGGAAAGATGCATTTCAAGCTGAATTGAATTCACTGGCAACACGGAAAGTTTTTTGGGCCAGTAACGCACACCAGAAGTGCGACCCGTAGGGTATAAATGGGTTTTCGTGAGGCAACGAAATGAGAAAATCAAATTGTGCTATATCATGCGCGTCTTATAGCACAAGTTTTTCTCAGAAACCCGGCACTGATGGATGTTGTCACGACATATTTATATGGTTAGTTAGACAGTGACATTTATATGAAATCCCACAAGGATTTAAATTGTCTGAAGAATATAGTCATAGTTCTCGTGATCTTTACTCGATCAAACTATGCAGATATCTTTACGGTTTAAAGCAAGCCTGGCATAGTGGTATAATCGCCTTAGCAAATGCCTATTAAAAAAGGATATAAAAATGACAAGTATGTCCTTGCTTATTTATAAGAGATCAGGGTTAAATGTTGTCATATAGCTGTATATGTTGATGACCTTAATCTAATTCCATAAGAGCTCCAAAAAAGGCTGATTATTTAAAAAAAGAATTTGAAATGAAGGATATTGGCAAGACGAAATTTTGTCTTGGTTTACAAATTGAGCATATTGAGGATGGCGTATTCTTGCATCAGTCTGCTTATATTGCAAGTGCTTAAACAGTTTTATTTGGATAAAGCACACCCTTGAGCCCGCCCATGATAGTGAGATCACATGATGTGAATAAAGATCCATTTCGACCTCGTGAGAATAACAAAGAACTATTTGGTCCAGAAGTATCATATCTAAGTGCAACAGGAGCACTAATGTATCTTGCGAGCCATACCCACCCCGATATATCATTTGCGGTTAATTTGCTAGTAAGGTATAGTTCTTCGCCCACACGAAGGCATAAGAATGACATAAGCATATGTGTCAACACCTTCAAAGTACGATGGATTTGGGTCATTACTATCCTAAATCTGCAAACTCCGATCTCATAGGCTATGCGGATGCTGGTTATTTGTCTGATCCTCATAATGCTTGATCTCAAACAGGTTATGTATTTACATGTGGTGGTACGGCTATTTCTTGGCGCTCATTGAAACAAACTATAGTCGCTACTTCATCAAACCATGCAGATATTTTGGCAAGACACGAAGCAAGTTGGGAGTGGTTTTGGTTGAGATCAGTGATTCATCATGTTCGAGGAACATGTGGCTTAATTTCGACAAATGTGCTCCAACTTTATTATTCGAAGATAACGTTGCATGTATCGCTCAACTAAAGGAAGATTATATAAAAGGTGACGGACGAAGCATATCTCACCAAAGTTCTTTTTCACTCACGATCTTCAAATGGTGAAATTATCGTTCATGTGACAATCTAGCGGATTTGTTTATGAAATCGCTGACGACTTCAACATTTGAAAAGCTGGTTTATAAGGTTTTTAACGAGGCAACGTTGGGGTTTTATCCTTTTGGGTTTTTTCTAGTAAGGTTTAACGAGGTATTTTACTGAAAGGTGGACATCCAAGGGGGACAGTTATAAACATTACTTGTACGGATGTCCGCTCAACTTCTTCTTTAACTCACAACCTCCTCATTATCTCTCATTCACTCCTCCTCTTTATTTTACATTACTTTCTATTATTATTATACCCCATGATTTTTTGTGATCAATGTAAAGGCTTTACCTCAAGCCTATAAATAGAGGCACTTGTACAAGTGAAAATACACAAGTGAATGGGAGAATTCTCTCTTATGTTTATACTCTGAATCACAACATTATTACAATAATGGCACCATAGTCCATACACTAAGTCGACTTGTGCATACCGTCTAAGTCTATACAGACAACGAAAGTCAAAGATGGAATCAATCTAGGAGAACGACATTTGTAGTCCTTGATGTTTGGGGCACGAGGGTTTTCGGTCCCGGTGTTCTGAGGTGCCACTTTTAGTACCCAATCTTACCGATTAATGTACTCACTAATTTAGACGGAATTTAACACATGGGACCACATCATCCCCGTTAGCTTGATTTAACACCTCATGAATCATCACCTTCTTCAACTAAAACGCACGTGAGCGTCATTACGTATCACAGTTAACTCATTTTCAAGGTTGTCGATCATTTCCTAAATGTGATGTATAATGATATTCATGTGCGTTTAAACCGAAGAAGAAGATGTGTTATGACGTTTTACGTCGAGTAAAAGGATATCATGGCTCTCACGTGTTAAATGACGTCTAAATTAGCGATAAATTAATCGAGGGACCAAAACCATCCAAAAATGGTAATATTGGAGACTAAAAGTGGCATCTCGGAACATGAAGGACAAAAAACGCCAATGACTCAAACATTGGGGACTAAAAGTTGTCGTTCGCCCAATCAATCTCAAACCTTCTTGCGGAGATATATCATGTGTTCACTTGACTTCTCCGTTTCGCTATTTTTTCTATCAGACAAATAAATAGAAAAAAGTGATGTTGAAAGTCTGCCATCTAAAATTGAACAGTGAAAACAGAATAATCTTTAGTCGCCTAGGTGCAAAAAATCTTTTCTTTTTCGTTTCTAAATGCAAGTGTCGTCGCAAGCAAGACTTATTTCCTCAACATCATATATAAGAATGAATGGCCTAATTTGGCCCAACATATTTTCATCAAAAAAAAATTCTCCTTTTTCCCATTGTATTGTACTAGAAAAATAATAATGATGTAATAACAGTTTGAGATTCTCTCTATTGTTCCCTTCTTCAATATGCTCTTAGATAAATGTATCCATGAATTAACTAAATGGGTCAATCTCTTGACCATTGAAATATAATCCGTCCCTAATAATTCGTCGCAATGTAATAAATCTTATCGAAATAACCTTTTATTGCAGTCACACACTACTTATACGCGTCCCATAATTATAATACTGCATTTTGGGCGTAAATGTTTAACTAATCTCACGACTAAGGTTACTTATTATATATATATATATATATATATATATATATATATATATATATATAATCTTGAATCACCATAAACTCAACCACACACTAAAGAAACATATTCCCAATACGCATAGAAAAACCATGTCCAAAACCAAAGAGAGCAAATTCTTCAAATTTCTGAAACTCCCCGCAAAATTTCTAGCTCGGGCCAGAGACTTCTACGTCCAAACCCTAATGGCGGGGAGCTCTTGCCATGTGGCTTATTACAGCTATGGAACGATGGGTTGTCCAACTCAAATTTCGGGCCTACCAAGAAGCTTTAGCATCAATAATGGTTCTTCATATTATTCGGACTATTCTTACAGTAGTAGAGAAGAAGACATGAGGGAGCTAATTAGGGTTTCTTCGATTCGAGCAATCTCGGGAAAAACCGAGGCTGAGATCTTAAGGAGATCTTCGAGCGAAGGAGCGAAGAATAAACATAGGCGTGAAGGTGCTATGAGTAGGATCGACGAGGAAAACCCTTGTTGTAACGAAGAGAAAGATTGTTCTTACAAGGTTATTGAGGTTTGTCCTAGGTCTAAGAGCGTTACGTTCTTTCGAGGAAATGAAAGTGAATTTAATTTGATAAATAAAAAAGGGGTTTGATTTGGTTTTATTTCGTGTTTCAACTAAGATAAAGCGCTTCAAGAATATGTTTGCATTTGCATATGTATTATTGTAAGTTTGTGCATAGCTTCACATGCATTTTTTCAGATTTGTTGAGATGTTGATTGCTCTTTACGATGTGCTAAGTAAGTGTGTTAATTTGATAATGGCTGGTATTGTATGAACTTTAAATTCCTTCTTATATCAGTGTACATGTTCTTTTTTATTCTTTTATTTTGGTCTCCGCGCAAAAAACCACCAAGCATACACTGATATTCTAAGCTTTTTCGAATAGTTAGTAAGATTTGCCAATTCTTTTCAATAATCTATTGTTGATAAATCAAGATTTATCATTCAAATACATGGCATGATTAATGTTATATGATATGGGTAGGTAAGATTTAATTATATTTCGCTTGATGAGTGGGGGCATTATATTTACTTATGGGTTTGGGTTGCTGCATAATATGAACATGAGCTTGCTTGTAATAAATTATATTGTCTGTGAAAGGTCAAGTGGTCCAATTATAATAATTTCTTCAATCTGATATGCCATTTTCTTCAATTAATGAGTTGCTAGAGAAATATAATGTTTTGATAGTTAATACGTTGAGCACGTCTGTCTTATTCAAGTGGTAAGCTATAACTACGTTCATATATAATTTAGATAAATATGCCCCAATTCAATTATTTGCGAGCGTATGACTTTCCTACCCACTTGGGCTTATACCAAACTTCCAATCAAGAGTGACACTTGCCTCAACCGTGTTTTCCAATGTTTTAAAACGCGTATTGCGTAAACTCTGCTTTTTAACTCCGAGATTACGTAGTGTAAATAGCGTAGCGTATTGCGTAAGTATTTTGAGCCAACTCATTTATAAATAAATATAGTAACAAATATAAATATGCTACAAAATTATCAATATTCCCACAATTTAGATGAAATTAAAAAAAAAGATATTGCCTAATTTGGGATTGGATTTCAAAATTACAGTATATATGACTTATACATCAAAATAAATCCAACAACCAACCGCCTGATAATAGAATGAGCCCAACTGAAATAAGGTAGAACTTCATTTAAATCCCTATCAGCATAACAATCTATCACTTAACTTCCCATCTCAAAAAATTTATCACTTAAAGACCAATTAGAAACTTAGCTTTCACATAATGACCAATTGGGCGAAACTTCAATATTTATAATATTATGATTTTACCAACCTTTTTAATTTAAATAATAAAACAAGAAAGAAAAAAGAAAATAATGAACGAAAAAACCCAAATATCCACCACCAAATCCTTCAACGGTTCTCCAAAACCGAACGCCCAAATAAATTATCACGATAAATCTTCACCTTCAATGAATGATTTACGATCTTCTCTCTCTTTTAATCCCGATATGTGATGTTTTCGTTCGAATCTCTGTTCCATATCGTCCGTGTAGACAATTAAAAAATAAATTGTCTACTTATATTATTGGGATTTAATAAATTAATTCCAAGCAAATTAAATACAATTCATTTAACTAAATGGCTATTTATTGAGATCTATAAATTAATCTCAAGTTAATAAATAGTTTATTTAATTAATAAATTAATATCATATATGATAATATACATTCCTTTTATACAAAATCCTATACATGGTAAATATGTGTAGAGATTTGTAAATAAGTAAAGGAATCAAATCAAATCAAATCAAATCAAATATCATAAAGTCGGCAGATATTGAAAGGAATCAAATCAAATCAAATCAAATCAAATATCATAAAGTCGGCAGATATTGAGAGAATCAAATCAAATATGGAATAAATCAAATCAAATTAATATCATATCATATATGGATAAAATCCACATAAATATGCAGGAAATCATCCCAAAAAGATTATTCTTTCCGTAATTGTGAATTCTCTACGCCTATAAACTACGGGGCTTCAGAGTTCAAAAAGGACAAGTCAAAAACACTCAAGGAAACACGAGCTTCAAGAGACGATATAAGACTTTTAAAGCTTTCGATTATCTCCGCGAAGTTCATCGTGTTTTGAGTAAAAGATTGAAGACGTTCGAGGACGACGATCGAAGAAGCTCGAAGTTCGAGACGAAGATCTTGAAGACTTTCGAGGACGAAGATTGAAGATCGAAGGCGCTCGAAGATCGAAGATGTTCGAAGAATCGAGGATTTGAAGATTCGAAGACGAAGCCTTGAAGATTCGAAGACTTGAAGATTCGAAGACGAAGATCAAGCCTTGAAGCTCGAAGATCGGAGATAGAAGACGCTCGAAGATCGAAGACGCTGAAGAATCGAAGGTCGAAGATTCAAAGACGAAGCCTCGAAGATCTGAAGAATCGAAGACCGAAGATTCAAAGACGAAGCCTTGAAGATTTGAAGACTCAAAGATTCAAAGACGAAGCCTCGAAGATCTGAAGAATCAAAGACCGAAGATTCAAAGACGAAACCTTGAAGATTTGAAGACTCAAAGATTCAAAGACGAAGCCTCGAAGATCTGAAGAATCGAAGACCGAAGATTCAAAGACGAAGCCTTGAAGATTTGAAGACTCAAAGATTCAAAGACGTAGCCTTGAAGATTTAAAGACTCGAAGATTCGAAGACGAAGATTAAGCCTTGAATGAAGACCAAGAACGTGCGTCAAGACTCAAAGCCCAAGTCCAAGAATCGAAGCCCAAGATCAAGCTCAAGGTTCAAAGCCCAAGTCCAAGAATCGAAGCCCAAGCTCACGAACCAAGGCCCAAGTGCAAGAATCAAAGCCCAAGCTCAAGCTCAAGGTCCAAGGCCCAAGTTCAAGAATCGAAGCCCAAGATCAAGCTCAAGGTTCAAAGCCCAAGTCCAAGAATCGAAGCCCAAGCTCACGAACCAAGGCCCAAGTTCAAGAGTCAAAGCCCAAGCTCAAGCTCAAGGTTCAAAGCCCAAGTTCAGGAGTCGAAGCCTAAGCTCACGAACCAAGGCCCAAGTTCAGGAATCAAAGCCCAAGTTCAAGAATCGAAACCCAAGACCAAGCTCGCGACTCGGAGACGAAAACTGAAGACTTCGTGATCAAGCCCAAAAGCCCACGAAGGAACTTCACCGAAGGCCCAAATCAAGGAATTTAAATACTCAAGAATTCTCCAAATTCTTTGAAGAATCAGAGGAATAAGTAGTGATAGAGCCCATTAAATTTCATCAAATTATATTTGTACTATTTTCCGATAATTCGATATTCGAATAAAAGAAAATACGTTACAAATTTTTGGCACGCCCAGTGGGACATCTCTACCTCTCATCTCTTCAAGAATTGAGAACCATCGATGATAAACTCATCGAATCTTAGTGTTTCGAGTTCTTCCAGTCAAAGCACTGGTGTTAAGACCCGAAGCATGTCAAAAGCGATTCCGCAGTCCAAGGGGACAGATCACCAAGCCATTTCTGGCAAAGATAATGCCATTCTCGGCGTCGTAGAAGAAGAACAAAATATCGAAAATGAGTACTCATCGACACACTCTCCCCACTCGACCTCAAGTAGCTCTTCTAAGCGAGACGAAGTCATGGTGACGAATGCTACGACCCTTGAGAGCAATCGAAGGGCTTACGAAACACGTGCAAGAACAAGATGCCCAAATTGCAAAGTTGACTAGCATGAGCAACAAGGAATCTTCTGACGAAATTGAAAAGGAAGAGCAAAGGGAACTCGAAAAGCCTCCGAGGAGCTTCCAAGTTTCCGATGACGGGATGATTCCCGTTAGCCAACTGAAGGAGTTCATCATTGGGACAATGAAAGACGGAGGGTCCAAATCCTCATTGACGTATTCTAAACCGTATACTGTTAGAATCGATAACTTGAAGATGCCATGTGGTTACCAACCTCCAAAATTTCAGCAGTTTGACGGCAAAGGAAATCCAAAGCAACATGTGGCTCACTTCATCGAGACATGCAATGATGCAGGAACTTATGGAGATCGTCTCGTCAAACAATTTGTTCGTTCGCTGAAGGGCAATGCTTTCGATTGGTACATTGATTTGGAAGCTGGTTCAATCGACAACTGGGATCAAATGGAACATGAATTCCTCAACCGTTTCTACAGTACTCGTCGCACGGTTAGCATGATTGAACTCACTAGTGGCTCACCAATGGAAAGATGAACCCGTAATTGACTATATTAATCGCTGGAGGAATCTATGTCTTAATTGCAAGGACCGCTTATCTGAAGCCTCGGGAATCGAAATGTGCATTCAAGGAATGACATGGGGATTACGCTACATCATTCAAGGAATTCGCCCTGGAACATTTGAAGAATTGGCTACCCGCGCTCATGATATGGAACTCAGCCTAGCCACAAGTGGGGCAAATGGACCACCTGTCCAAGAGGCTCGAAAATTCCAAGATAAAGCTGATGTCAAGAAAGGGGGTCGAGCATTTGTAAAACCCCACAACAAAGAGTCTTTGGCGACAAACGTCACACCTCTCAAGCTTCGAGCCAGAGAAAAGGGCAAGAAAATTGAGGTAAGCGATGTGCCGCCAGAGCATACAGAAAGGAAGTTGACGCTTAAAGAACTTCAGGCAAAGAAGTATCCGTTTCTAGACTCCGAAGTATCAGAAATCTTCGATGAACTTCTGCGCGCAGATCTCATTGACCTACCAGAAATGAAGCGGCCCGATGAAGCAGGGCGGACTCACGATCCTAATTACTGTAAATACCATCGTTTGGTAGGTCATCCAATTCACAACTGTTTTATTTTTAAGGATAGGGTCATGCAACTAGCCAGACAAGGAAAAATTACTCTTGATATAGAGTCGGCAGAGTCAAATTATATTTCGGTTATTGACGAGGACTTTGAAAGTTGGGAAGAAGACTGTGCTACTTGTTATATGACTCAAGAAACTGAAGTCCTTGATGATGACTGTCAAGATGAGATCGAGGAAAACGATACCATTGGCTCGTGCATGTCTGCTATGACATTCACCGATGAGGATCTGCTCCTAGGTTCTAAGCCACATAATCGCCCCTTGTTCGTGTCTGGCTACGTTCGCGAAAAGAAGGTAAAACGCATGTTGATCGATGGAGGCTCTGCAGTGAATATTTTGCCTCTACGGGTGCTGAAGGAACTGGAAATTCCAACGGAAGAACTCTCTAGCAGTCGATTGATGATCCAAGGTTTCAACCAAGGAGGCCAAAGAGCCATCGGTATGATCAGATTGGAACTAGTAATGGAAAATATGACATCAACAGCATTGCTCCACGTGATTGACGCCGAAACTTCCTACAACGTGCTGCTTGGTCGCCCATGGCTACACGAGAATGGAGTCGTGCCGTCAACTTCACATCAATGTTTCAAGTACTGCAATAACGGCACCATAAAGAAAGTTCTTGGCGATACAAACCTGTTTACTGAAGTTGAATCATACTTTGCTGATGCAAAATATTATCTCGAGCGTACAAAGGAAACGAGTGAGAATGTGACGCATGAGAAAAGTACGACACACAGGAATAAGGGTGATGAAGGCACGCAGGACATCGAAGGGATGATATACTCAATGAAAGTCCTGACAATACCCTTAACTCAAATTGGCTCTAAGAAACCGCAGAGCTCGCCGGTCAAGGCTGAAGGATCTACGCAACAATCACAAAATGGACATCATATGTCGCCAAATAGGCAGATAAGTGGGGTATTTGGGCCTAATGCTTATAAACTCCTCACAAAAGCAGGGTATGATCCGAATGAGAAACCAATATTGGGTAAACTCCCAGACTCCCTAAACAAAAGTTCTCTTGAACTGAAAAATACTCAGAAGGGTCTCGGGTTTACCCCTCAGAAGCCTGTGCGCATAGTATTAAAGAGGGCTAGTATAAACTGTGTGTCCGAAACTGACGCATATTCCACTAACAACGCATTGAAGTGGATAATGCCCAAGTCAGTCTTTGAAAGACTAGGATACAAGAAGAGCCTATTTGAAAGACTAGGACACAAGAAGAGTCCATTTGAAAGACTAGGACACCAGAAAAGTCCGTTTGAGAGACTAGGAATTAAAAAGAGTCTGTTCAAAAGACTAAGACTTGAGAAAAAGCTACGAATTTCCGTATTTGATAGACTTGAGCCATGCGGAAACTTAAAGTTGCTGAAGAAGCAGAGCCATCGACGAGTCATTCGGCTCACGACTCAGATTAAAGTAAAAAGTCGTGCCCACATGATTCTACCATGTGATGTGTCATGTAACGGTGATCAACATCACGAGGACGAAGAAGATATGGAAAGCATAGGTTCATCTTGTCATATCACCATAGACAACGAAAATCTCATCAAAGAAGATGCTGAGATAGCTCCTCTTGAGCTTGAGGAAGGCATTAAGGCAACAGTAGACGAGTTGAAAGAAATCAACTTGGGCGATGAAAATGAAAAGAGACCAATATATATAAGTGCGCTTCTAGATGCCGATGAAGAGAAGAACTACATCGAACTGCTGACAGAATTCAAGGACGTGTTCGCTTGGTCATATAAGGAAATGCCTGGGCTGGACCCAAAAGTAGCAATCCACCACTTATCGGTAAAGAAAGGTTCACGCCCAGTTAAGCAAGTACAGAGGCGGTTTCGACCAGATTTAATTCCACTCATTGAGGCTGAGGTCAATAAATTGATTAAAGTTGGATTCGTTCGAGAAGTCAAATATCCAACATGGATCTCAAGCATAGTGCCAGTCAAGAAGAAAAATGGACAAATACGAGTCTGTGTCGATTTCAGAGACTTGAACGAAGCGTGCCCAAAGGATGATTTGTTGCCAATACCTGAGCTTATGATAGATTCCACGACCGGCCACGAAGCGTTATCCTTCATGGATGGATCTTCCGGCTATAACCAAATTCGCATGGCGCCAAAAGATGAAGAGCTGACGGCCTTTCGCACACCAAAAGGGATCTATTGCTACAAGGTTATGCCGTTTGGACTAAAAAATGCGGGTTCCACATACCAGAGAGCAATGCAGAAGATCTTTGACGATATGCTTCACACGGATGTTGAATGTTATGTCGATGATTTAGTAGTGAAGTCAAAAAGGCGTGAGGATCACCTAAGTAATGAGAAATGTGTTCAATCGCTTAAGGAGATATCAACTCAAAATGAATCCTCTCAAGTGCGCGTTTGGTGTTTCCTCGGGGAAGTTTCTCGGGTTCATAGTGCGTCAAAAGGGCACTGAAATTGAGCAGGCAAAGATAGATGCGATCTTGAAGATGTCAAAACCTCGTAACATCCACGAGCTCAAAAGCTTGCAAGGGAAGTTGGCATACCTGAGGAGATTCATTTCAAATCTAGCCGGTCGATGTCAACCTTTTAGTCGCCTCATGAAAAAGGGCGTTACGTTCGAATGGGATGAAGCCTGCAACAATGCATTCGAAAGCATCAAATCCTATCTAACAAATCCGCCAGTGTTGACCGCGCCTATACCAGAAAAACCACTCATCTTATACATAACTGCCCAAGAAAGCTCTGTCGGAGCCCTATTAGCACAAGAAAATGACAACGGTAAAGAAAACTCATTGTACTACCTCAGTAGGATGATGACACCCCACGAGCTAAAGTATTCTCCAATCGAAAAATTATGTCTGGCTCATCTTCTCAATCCAGAAGCTCAAGCATTATTTTCAAGCTCATAGCATCCGCTTGGTGTCACAGGCAAATCCACTGAAATACGTGATGTCAAAACCGGTGCTTTTAGACAGGCTTGCGAGGTGGTATTTACAATTGCAACAATTCGAAATCACATATGTGCCTCAAAAGGCTGTTAAGGGACATGTCTTGGCAGATTTCCTCGCTGATCACCCTATCCCAGCAGAATGGGAGTTATGCCACGAATTGCCCAACGAACACGTACTCTTGGTCGAAGTAGTTCCCCCGTGGAAGATGTACTTCGACGGAGCTTCACATCAAGAAGGGGTCGGAGCTGGGTAGTATTTGTCACTTCCGATGGAGACGTGCTTCCTTATTCCTTCACTCTGACACAGAATTGCTCAAATAATGTGGCCGAGTACCAGGCTCTAATTCTTGGATTAGAAATGGCTGTGGAGATTAAACAAAGACAACTCGCAATATATGGCGACTCCAAGTTGATTGTCAGCCAGATAATCGGCTCATATGAAGTAAAGAAGCCTGGGCTCCTCCCATATCGCAACTATGCCAGAAGGCTGATAGGATATCTCGGGGAAGCGACGATTGAACATGTGCCGCGATCCAAAAACAAGCAAGCGGACGCATTAGCCAAACTTGCTTCGACTCTTTCAACGCCACACGAGAAAATCCAAATACCTATTTGCAAAAATTGGGTCGTGCCACCTGATTTTGATGATGATAGCGAAGATGATAACGCTGCCGAGGAAGAAAATCACACCATCGAGGTATTTGAAGTGGAGGAAGAAGACTGGAGGCAATTATTGGTCGATTACTTGGAACATGGAAAACTGCCCGAGGACCCACGTCAAAGAATTGATGTTCGACGGCGAGCACCTCGTTTCATCTTCTACAAAGGAACACTTTACCGCAGGTCTTTCGATGGTGTATTCTTGAGATGTTTGAGTGAAGAAGAAGATGGTCAAGCCATGGAGGAAGCTCACTCCGGAATATGTGGTGCCCATCAGTCTGGACCTAAGTTGCACTTTCGCATAAAAAGGATGGGATATTACTGGCCAACGATGGTTAAAGATTGCTTAGATCATGCGCATCGATGTCAAGGTTGCCAGTTCCATGCTAACCTTATGCACCAACCACCTGAGCCACTACATCCAACAATTGCTGCATGGCCGTTCGACGCTTGGGGATTGGATGTCGTGGGACCAATGACAAAGTCGTCGGGTGGACACTCATACATTCTGGCTGGAACAGACTACTTTTCCAAATGGGCTGAGGCTATTCCTCTAAAAGAAGTAAAGAAGGAAAATGTCGCTGATTTTATTCGCATCAACATTATATACGCTTCGGGATCCCTCGCTACATCATCACTGATAATGGAAAACCATTCTGTAATAGCACAATAGATAAACTCTGCGAGAAGTTTGGGTTCAAACAGAGGAAATCATCTATGTATAACGCTGCCGCAAATGGACTCGCTGAAGCATTCAACAAAATGCTGTGCAATCTCTTGAAGAAGATAGTTTCAAAATCAAAGAAGGACTGGCATCAGAGATTAATGAAGCCTTATGGGCATACCGAACCACTCATAGAACGCCCACTGAATCGACACCTTACGCTCTTACGGAACTGAAGCTGTAATTCCACTCGAACAACAAATCCCTTCTCTTAGGATGGCCATACAAGGACTCACTACGGAGGAGAACGCTCGCTTACGTCTCGAAGAATTAGAAGCTCTTGATGAAAAGAGACTTGACGCACAACAAAGGCTGGAATGCTATCAAGCTCGTCTTTCGAGAGCATTTAATAAGAAGGTGAAGCTTAGGTCGTTTCAAGTCGGAGATTCCGTACTTGCAGTAAGAAGACCAATCATCACTAACCGTCGAGTTGGGGGCAAGTTCAAATCAAAATGGGACGGTCCCTACGTTGTAAAGGAAGTCTATACGAACGGAGCATACAAGTTGGTGTCCGAAGACGGATTAAGAATTGGCCCGATCAACGGCAAATTCTTGAAACGTTACTACGCCTAAAACAGGGTACAACAAAAAAAAGAAAGAAAAAAAAAGAAAAAAAAGAAAAAAAGAAGTCGCTCCTTAACGCACGAGCCTAAACTGCATGCTGCTCCTTAACGCACGAGCCTAAACTGCAAGCTACTCCTTAACGCACGAGCCTAAACTGCATGCTACTCCTTGACATACGAGTCTAAACTGCATGTTACTCCTGGCCCGCACGAGTATAAACTGTGAAAAGGCCTAAAGTGCAAGCTACTCCTTAACGCACGAGCCTAAACTGCATGCTACTCCTTGACATACGAGTCTAAACTGCATGTTACTCCTGGCCCGCACGAGTATAAACTGTGAAAAGGCAAACATTAATGATAAGTGCATATGTCTAAACTGCTATACTTATATTATTGGGATTTAATAAATTAATTCCAAGCAAATTAAGTACAATTCATTTAACTAAATGGCTATTTATTGAGATCTATAAATTAATCTCAAGTTAATAAATAGTTTATTTAATTAATAAATTAATATCATATATGATAATATACATTCCTTTTATACAAAATCCTATACATGGTAAATATGTGTAGAGATTTATAAATAAGTAAAGGAATCAAATCAAATCAAATATCATAAAGTCGGCAGATATTGAAAGGAATAAAATAAAATCAAATCAAATCAAATATCATAAAGTCGGCAGATATTGAGAGAATCAAATCAAATATGGAATAAATCAAATCAAATTAATATCATATCATATATGGATAAAATCCACATAAATATGCAGGAAATCATCCCAAAAAGATTATTCTTTCCGTAATTGTGAATTCTCTACGCCTATAAATACGGGGCTTCAGAGTTCAGAAAGGACAAGTCACAAACACTCAAGGAAACACGAGCTTCAAGAGACGATATAAGACTTTTAAAGCTTTCCATTATCTCTGCGAAGTTCATCGTGTTTTGATTAAAAGATTGAAGACGTTCGAGGACGACGATCGAAGAAGCTCGAAGTTCGAGGACGAAGATCTTGAAGACTTTCGAGGACGAAGATTGAAGATCGAAGGCGCTCGAAGATCGAAGATGTTCGAAGAATCGAGGATTTGAAGATTCGAAGACGAAGCCTTGAAGATTCGAAGACTTGAAGATTCGAAGACGAAGATCAAGCCTTGAAGCTCGAAGATCGAAGATCGAAGGCGCTCGAAGATCGAAGATAGAAGACGCTCGAAGATCGAAGACGCTGAAGAATCGAAGGTCGAAGATTCAAAGACAAAGCCTCGAAGATCTGAAGAATCGAAGACCGAAGATTCAAAGACGAAGCCTTGAAGATTTGAAGACTCAAAGATTCAAAGACGAAGCCTCGAAGATCTGAAGAATCGAAGACCGAAGATTCAAAGACGAAGCCTTGAAGATTTGAAGACTCAAAGATTCAAAGACGAAGCCTCGAAGATCTGAAGAATCGAAGACCGAAGATTCAAAGACGAAGCCTTGAAGATTTGAAGACTCAAAGATTCGAAGACGTAGCCTTGAAGATTCGAAGACGAAGATTAAGCCTTGAATGAAGACCAAGAACGTGCGTCAAGACTCAAAGCCCGAGTCCAAGAATCGAAGCCCAAGATCAAGCTCAAGGTTCAAAGCCCAAGTCCAAGAATCGAAGCCCAAGCTCACGAACCAAGGCCCAAGTGCAAGAATCAAAGCCCAAGCTCAAGCTCAAGGTCCAAGGCCCAAGTTCAAGAATCGAAGCCCAAGATCAAGCTCAAGGTTCAAAGCCCAAGTCCAAGAATCGAAGCCCAAGCTCACGAACCAAGGCCCAAGTTCAAGAATCAAAGCCCAAGCTCAAGCTCAAGGTTCAAAGCCCAAGTTCAGGAGTCGAAGCCTAAGCTCACGAACCAAGGCCCAAAGGTCAAAGCCCAAGTTCAAGAATCGAAACCCAAGACCAAGCTCGCGACTCGGAGACGAAAACTGAAGACTTCGTGATCAAGCCCAAAAGCCCACGAAGGAACTTCACCGAAGGCCCAAATCAAGGAATTTAAATACTCAAGAATTCTCCAAATTCTTTGAAGAATCAGAGGAATAAGTAGTGATAGAGCCCATTAAATTTCATCAAATTATATTTGTACTATTTTTCCGATAATTCGATATTCGAATAAAAGAAAATACGTTACAGTCCGTACCGAATCGTCTAACCCAAATCTGTAATTTTTTCTTTTGGTTACTTACTCGATTAGGATTATTAGGTCTTGATTTGAGTTATTAGGTCACGATTATTGCGTTTTATGCTTAATCTAAGGCTAATATGGTTATTGATTGAATCTTTTAATTTTATTGTATATTTTAGTTTCATTTTTGGTGGTTCTATAGGTTTTTAATTAGGAATTACTAATCTGAGCTTTGATACGCTATGTGTTTATTTTTTGAAAAGTTCGGTCGCATATTTAGTACACTATATGCATTATAATGGTACAGTAAGTTGCTTTGGATTGGTACAACGAATTCCAACAGAATGATACTGCCAATCATCGTTTTCAGTTTATGCATTTTCAGTTTATGCAGGAATGACATGACGTGAGGTTTCTGTTAATGCCCGTGATGACTTGTGGAGGGTCGTAGTGGTAAGGCATGGAAGGTTATCGATATGCTTTATAGAATAAGATAAGGAGATTTTATGTGTTGGATGTTACTTATTTGTTTGAAAACTACATTTATTTGTTGGATGTTGTGTAAGAACTAATTTGTTCCATTCTTTTGTCCGGATGTTGTATATAGGTTATTTCATATTTTTTGACCTTATATTGCATATATGTTGATTCAGTTGTTGACATTTATTTTGAATATGTGTTTGCTGTGGTGTAATGTTAGATGTATTTTGACAACGGATAGTGTTTTGCCTGAAATTTTGTTATTCGCTGGTATTTTCGGTACGCTAATAATGTTAAATAAGGTACGGTAATCGTGTCTATAAGGTACAATAAACACCAACTAAATGGTACACCAAACGCATTAAAATGGTAAGATATATTAATAGTTGAACAAAATGTTATGAAAATACTAAAAAACTCAGCATTTTCAATATCTGACATTTTGAGCGGTATTATGGAACATATTTTGACACATACATATAGTATGTGACATGCACTGACTGTTCTAACGCACAAAAAGACGGAATGAACTTGGAACGACTTCGGTAGTTATTTGGGTATAATAAACTACACATATATGGTACAATATATCTCTACTTTAAAGTATAGTCACACGCTTCTCAATGGTATGATATATACACTACATTTGGAACAACTTATCAGGATATGAGTTTTTCATCGACATTCGAATTATATTTGTTGTCTTTATGGATGTTGAGTTGCAGGTGCTTTTGTACGTGGTTGTGATGCTTTTGAACATGCGGCTGTCATGTGTATGTACCAAGATGAGTATCGATATGTT
This sequence comes from Craterostigma plantagineum, assembly GCA_027422505.1. Lineage (NCBI taxonomy): Eukaryota > Viridiplantae > Streptophyta > Magnoliopsida > Lamiales > Linderniaceae > Craterostigma > Craterostigma plantagineum. The sequence continues at coordinate 9,164 of JAPQWV010001925.1, read as the reverse complement.
ACCATGTTTAACACCGTTAGTGTTCCAAAGTATACTACGATAATGTACAATATTTAGTACTGACACGGCACCACATTGAACTTTAAAATAGAAAAGGAGACTAATATATGTACCCAGTATAGTGTTTACACTGTATCTTTATACAGGTATTGGCTGTAACTAAAATCCCGTATTTATACGAAGTTAACGATATAACTTAGATAAACATAAGAATAAGATTTCCCAAAAAATCAGATTTAAATTGGATCGAATATAGCTTAAACATATATATTGTACCATATTTTGTGAAATAGCGTACCTAAATATGTACAACATCGTACTTAAATATGAATGTTTAATGTATCTACAATCGTAGTTTATCGTACCACAAAATCAAATTTACATTTGATCGAATATAGGGTAAACAAATATACTGTACCATATGTAGTGAGATTAGAGTACCTAAAATTAGGGTTGCAAAAGAATCGAATTTTTTTGGTTCGATTCGCGATTCGCGATTCGATTCGAAATTTTAAGATTCGAATTCAAATATTTAGAATACGAATCCGAATAAGAATATTATTTTTTATTCGAAAGTTATCCGAATACGAATATAAAACCTTAGTATTCGATTCGAGTATTAACCGAATTATTCGATTCGTGTAATTTATTATATATTTATAAATTTTAATATATTATAAATAATTGTAATTTTTAATAGGCCCATTTAGAAGGATCTTAGAGCCCAAATAAATACATGTAATTTCTAATAGGCCTGTGGAGAAGGATATAATAGCCCAAAAATCACAAATAAAAAAACCCTCACCCTCCCTCACGTAAGAGATCATAACACTCAAAAGACCCCAAAGTCCATCGCAGTCTCTCTCGCCTTCGCCGACAGTCCAGCCACCATCGACCGCACCGGCCACGACGCCACTAGTAGTCTAACTCGCCATCACCGTGGTTCGACCGGGTCATAGTCATTGTCTGCGATAGTAAGTATTTCTCCAGAATGCTCTTTTGTATTAGTTCGTTGCTATATTGAAGTTTTGGTTGTTTTGGTTAAATGAAATGTTGATGTTTTGGTTGTGGTTCCTTGTTAGGCTAAAATACGCACGACACCTTACTTAAATGTGAATGTTTAATATACCTACACTGCGTATTTAATCATACCACAATCAAGGAGCCTTTTGCCTGGGAGAAAGATTGCATCTTTTGTACATACAGCGTGTCAGATATGTTTTTCCTTTCTAGCTTTAGAATATTCCATCAGAACTTTTTGTGTCAGACTATTCTTCCATGTGTCCGATATAATTATTTGTCAAATACAAAAGTAGTTAAAGTATTTCAGGTTTTGTTGCAGACAAATGGCTTACTTTTGTGTTTTTCATATCTTTTGTACGGCCATAAATGTAGTGTACCACTTTGATGCATTTAATATACCATATAACTAGTATTTGATGTTCCTTTTACATACGATTACCTTACCTTGTTTACCATTGTTACCTTACCAATAGTTCTATGCATAGCAAACATCATTTTAGCGTAACATTGTCTTTTATCTTAATATATTAACCAAATTACACCAACACAAGAATTACCCTACTAAGAATATTCAAAAATGGTACGAACATATATGCAACAAATGACCCTAAAAATATGATATACCATATTCTCTCAATTTTTAACTTAGTTTCTACTAGTTGTAGACACCTGTCCTCAATTTATCCCCATGAACTACACTTTTTTAGACAATATATTGTTTATCTATTTAAATAGTTCAACTATCATTGAAAAAAGTACCATAACCATACATAAAAGATACACTATGTAGTTGTAGAGTAACAAAGTACCCTAACCAAACACCAAAAGGTACCATGTGTAAAGTAATGAGGTACCATAATCATACTTATAAAGGTACACCGTATTATATAGGGGTGTAATCTTGCATTGCTATATACTTCTGCATTGACACCTTTAGGTTTCTAAATGCACGAGAGGTTCAGAAATATGAACAATTGAGTAGAAACGCACGGTTTTGAGCAAACCCACGAGGATAACCCACATCGAGCAAACCCACGGATGAATTTCATTTTTTGACATCTCACGATAAATTGGAAAGATCCAAGTTGTGATCGAGAAACTTGCGCATAACGGGTCGTGAAAAATCCACAATTTCATTTCATTTTCTTTTTGTTTTTTTTTCTCATATTCAATTTCTTGTTCTTCTTCCACAACACCATCATATCGCGCTGAGCATCACATATTGCTGATTGAACCAAGAAAATCTGCGCTCCTCCTTCATCTTCTTCTTCGTGTTCTTTTTTCTTCTCTTCTTCACGTTCTTCTTTTTCTTCTTCTTGTTTTTTCTTCTTCTCTCTCTACGTGTTCTGATTCTTTTTCTTTTTCTTTCCTTTTGCTTTTGTTTTTAGTGTTTCATTTGATTAATGAAAGAAAAACAAAATAATAATCATAAAGAAGGGGTAAAATTGTCCTTTTACATGAATTGGTTCTTAAGTGAGATTTAACTTTTCAACTGGTCCATAGATGATAAACATTCTAGATGGGGAGTTATGTAATAGTAGTGGTAGGGATTTAAGTGAAGTTCTCCCTTAAAATAATATATGTTTTTTTTTTAATTTATTACTTGTCAAGCCCAAACAAAAAGTACACCTATAGAAGATAGAATAAATTTTTTTCCCTCAAGACAGTAGTTGGACCCCTTGAAAGCTGGTTAATTATTAAAAATAAAAATAAAAAAGTAAAAAGAGCTAAAAAAAAATACGCTTCAAAGCTTTTTTAGAAAAAGGTGCGCTATGAAACGCTACTTAAAACAATGGTGTCTACACACCCAATAAGATTATTACACTTAAATGAATATGCCACGTGTCAAATTATAGTTAGACTTGGATTAAACCCAAGTGGGTGGGAAAGACAAGGCCTGTTTGATTAACTCAATACATCAATGATACCGCCGAAAAATGGATCTACCTTGCTAGACGGCCAACGGACTCCTTCCCGCCAAAACTCCGCAGTGGATTTCACCTGAAGGCTAAAAAACAGGGTAAAGGTTGGGGGTCGTTTGCCCTCTTACCTAGGTCAAGAGGGTGTTTTGCCGTGTTTCAGGTGTAAAGTAGCGTGGAAAAATGGTGTACGTGTGTGCGTGTTTGTGCGTAGAAAAATTGGCAGAGCGGTAGGATACGTGAGAAATCGATACCTGTTTTTGGACCTAACGGCGGTATTTATAGGATTATGATCTTAGGCGGTTTCGAGGCAGTTACAGCCCACGTTCCATGTTTTTAGGACTCGAGCTTCCCTTTTCCCACGATGGCACATCTTCTTGACCTACCGAGTGCTAGACGGTTATTCTGCACGTTCTTATTCGCATTATCGTGGGCGAATCGTGTCAGTTTTAAAGTCAGGTGACCGCTATTTCCGAGGACGAGACCATCCTTCGTCATCGGGAAATATACCCGAATGTACCCCATCCTTCCTTTCTTCCCGAGTAGCTTCCTGGGGTGTTTTCGAGGATGCGAATCCTTCGGATGAGGCACCCGAGGATTTGCCTATGAATGTCTTCTGAGGGGCTTGGGTCTTTGTCGTATGTTTGGCCTTGTGGTCCCGAGGCCCATGGTGTTGGCAGGGTCTTCGCCGGGCGAGGTCGTTGGGTTGGTTGGGATGGGTCGGGTATTTTGCCGCGGGGTCGATTAGACCCGAGGATAACAATAGTCCCCCCTTCGAGTAGTCCAAAAGAAGTATGGTGAATTTTGGACGTTTTGTGGAGTAGTGGCAAAATATCCGGGTCATCGAAGTTCCGAGGGTTGTTGTTGGGCCTAGCTTCGCACGACTTTTCCTGGTAAGGGCCCATTACCCTTTTTCTCTGAGGCCTGAAAAACCATTCCGTGTATCCTACCACGTGTCGTGTTTCTATTGGCCGACCGTGATGGGACGTCTGGGCATGAACCTGAAGCGTCGCATAAGATGTTTGGCGCGGATTAAGGTTTAATCGACGCGGATTATCTTCGCCCGTAGATTAAATTTTACATCCAAGGGCCTGAATCGTTCGGATGGGCCCTATATATACCCCACTCCTCCTTTCATTATGCTTCTTTACTTTCTCTCACAATTCTCTCTCTACGCGAAGCTCCCGAGCTCCCGAGCCTTCCTTCCAAGCTTTCTAGGTTTTCGTAAGTCCTTCTCTTCTCAGCCTCTTTCCATACTGCAATTATGTCTTCTGCTAGCTCTAGTGGTAGTTCTCGTGTATCCTCAGGTAGTTTTGCGGCGGGGTCGGGTAGGTCTAGTAGTGGTAGTTGGGTAGTTCTTCTAATGATAGTAGTTATTCCTTTGAGGTCTCGGGGAGCCCTGTGGTGAGTGTGGGGGGTAGCCCGCGAGTGAGTGGGGGAAATCCTCGGGACAATTCCCCGAGGACAGGTTCCGTAGATTCCGAGGCCACCCACTCGGCCCCTGTCGCCCCGGTGTCAGGTTGTCAATGAGCCGGCTCCCCTTCGCGAGGCTGATTTTCCCTGCCCTGGGGCTTACCGTAGGGCCTTTAGTGCTTGGGTCGGGGAAGTCGAGGCCTTTCGAGTGGGTCGTGACGGTATCCGATGGCACCAAATCAAGGTCTCCACCTTTAAACCTTCTGACCTCCCTAGATTATAATCTCTCTCTGGCATGCCTCGGGATTTCGAAGTTAGAGTCCCTTCCCCTACTGATTTAGCTAGTTCTCCTCCCGAGGGTTTCGGGACATATTTCTTAGACCAGGTCGAGATGGGTCTTAGGTTCCCCATCCCTCGATTCATTGTCACCATCTGTAAATACTTCGGGATTTCTCCCGCTCAGTTGGCCCCAAACTCTTTCAGCCTCCTTCTGTCTCTCAGTTATCCCGCTCGATTTCTCACGTATCCTACCGTTACTCTGCCAATTTTTCTACTCACAAAACACGCACACACGCACACCATTTTCCACGCTACTTTACACCTGAAACACGGCAAAACACCCTCTTGACCTAGGCAAGATGGCAAATGACCCCCAACCTTTACCCAGTTTTTTCGCCTTCAGGCGAAATCCACTGCGGAGTTTTGGCGGGAAGGAGTCCGTTGGCCGTCTAGCGCGGTAGATCCATTTTTCGGCGGTATAAATCAAATTTTATTTATTTTGCAGAAATCGAGATGCCATCATTTAACGAAACTCAAAAGCGATATCCACATCTTGAGGAGAATTCACGGAATATTAATCCATTCCAAGTAGTTGCTGACTGGATATGCACGGTGTTACATCTTGATTGTTGTCACTCAGACTCATGATCATCTATACTCTTTTATTAATTCACGGGGCTTGGAATAAAACGTATGTGGTCTGTCAATTTATATTAATTTAAATAAGTAATTAAGTAGAAAGAAAACCACCAACTCTATGCCATTTTTGTATTCCCAATTTTGCCCTTCACTTTTAGTTTATAGTTATTTTACAAGGGGTCTTTACACATAAGTACCTATTTGAATAAAAACTTGTAATTTAGTACCCTGTCAGGATTTTTTATATGTAGGTATCTAACAGAATAAATTTTTTGCACATAGGTACCCGATCCTTGCAGGTACACCATACAACACATTTGGGTACCCTATATCAACACATTTGAGTACCCTATATAACAGAAAAGGGTACGACGTATGCTACATTTAGGTACGCCCTATGTAACACACATGTATGCCGTAGGTACGACGTATGCTACATTTAGGTACCCTATATCAATGTGTTATGGTACATAATATACACACAGGAAGGCACGTCATGACTAAAGAAACTGATAAAAATTAAATCGGGTACATATATCTAAAATTTTCTGACACGGATACCTATGTATACAAATTTTATTCAATTGAGTATTTATGTGTAGATGTACCGTTTTACAATTGATAGACATATATATATATATATATATATATATATATATAGAACACATTTGAGTATGCAAAAATACTAAGTCTTTATAAAATCTCAATGTGACTGTTGAAAAGTTCACGAGCTAGCTCGTAAGCTTTTCTTTTTCTTAAATAAAATAAAATAAAATGTTATAAAATTTAGCATTCTAGAGCTGATTTAAGATAACATTTCGAGCTCCACCCGGCCCGCCCTACCTTAATTTGAATATCATAATTAATACGTTTGTTATCTATACTTTATTAATAAATACCTTAACTAACTAAAAATATAATAATAACTATAAAATTTAAAGATAAAAAAATAAATAAAAAATAATCGAGGGGGCCTGGCCCGCCAAGCCCGCAGCCCACGGCGGAGCGGGCTGGGTTCCATTTTTTCAGGCCCGCTAAATGGCGGACCAGCCCGCCCCGCCCCGGCCCATTGACAGCGCTAGTCACGAGGTAAGCTTTAATATCAATACAATAAATACAAAAATTTACTGATCATGCGTATAATTAATATAGCCCAAGCTCTGAAATTAACAAGCTATATACTCCGCCGTTCCTCAAGTCACTAGACGTTGTTTTTTTGTTTTTCAATACAAGTTGTTTTACCAAGAAAAACAGATATAACTTTTACAACTTTGTCCCTCATCCTAAATAAAAATAATCAGATTGAATAGGATAAAATAATTAATTAAGAGTATACTATAGATTTTGTTTTATTTCTTAATATGTGTGCAATTACCTTAAACGACTTGTATTTTAGGAAATGATGGATTATTTTTGTAGGCTAGCCTAAAAATGAGAAGAGTTTGGCTCATTTAGAACCCATGGTCTATATCTAATATCTATGATACATTGGTTTAAAAATTCATGTCATGCAATTTAATTAATTTCCATATGATGCTAACGAAACTTATTACCAATAGAAACTGAATCAATCTTAACATCACGGAACCCTCAAACAAACTTGCACTCATAATTTTGTTCTAATTTCGATAAAAAAAAAACTATCTACAGAATTTTATTCCATTTTTTTCTCATTGACTATAGTTGACATGAACTTGGGAGACAATAAGGGGCTGTTTTGTTTCGAGTGATCGAACATTACGTGATATCCACATCACCGTCTTGCGAGTATCATCGTGATGTGGATCAAGGTGATATATCATCATTGCGTTTGTTTTGGGGTGATATTTCATTTCGCATATCAAGGTGATATTGGAATATTTTGTTTGATTAATCACGGTGATGTATGGGGTGATATTGCATAAATGACATACTTAACCCTGTGTATATCATATAGGTAACGTGAATTAATATTTTTATGTTGAGATGATATTTTACGTACTAATGATCAATGTTTAGTATCAAGTTTAAAATTTTTTTAAGCATTGATTATAAGTCTATTATATAATTATCAATATTATTGATATTATTAATTATTAAATATGTTTCTAAGATTTAAAAAAGTTAGTTATATGATTTAAAATATGAATAAGGTATATAAGGAATAAATGTTAAAATATAATGGGTAATATTGTCCAAATAAGAATTTCAAATATCACCTCATCACCGTAATGTTGGACCACATAGCTTTTTGGTGGTGATCTAAAAGTTGAAATATCACCCCACTTTGATCACCTAGGTGATCCTTCACCACATTGATGATTCATCACCTACGAAAAACAAACACAGTGATGAGGAGATGATATGAAGATCACGGTGATGTTTGGAGGATCACCTCAAAACAAACACCCCCTTAGTTTTGAATTCATCACCACGTTATATGTGCGTGTGAATTACAAAGAATGAAAAATTAAGAAAAAGAATATCAATGTCGTAAAGTTCTAGCTAGCAAAATGAACTAAAACCATGTATTACATTTAGTTTTGAAACCTTGATATTTTATAGTAGGATTGCTCTTGTAGCTCAGTTGGTTAGAGCACCCGTTTAGTAAGCGGGAGGTCTTGAGTTCGACTCTCAACGAGAGCAAAATTATAAATTTTAGTATGTTTTTAATCTTTATTTTCCCTTCCTTTTATCGTAAAATGTTTAAATAATAACACTTCTTACATTTGTTGATAGTTAAACGACTCCATAGTTTGAATTTCTCTCCAAACAGCTCCAAATTAAAAAGTAATAATCATCATCTTTCTATTTTATTAAGGGAGGGAGGCTTATAGTAACTGCTCCCAAATTGATTTGGTGTGGTAGCCACAAATTACCATTCTATCCTTAATCTTAAGTTTATCATTATTATATTCTTAAGATTATTTTTTAATTCTTAAAAATAATATAAAATTAATTCTAACATTATAATTTTACCTATTAGAATTTAAAATATAAAGTACTATTATATAGTCAAGCAGACATATCGGGTGTGCCAAAATACTAGTTTTAATTAAAATTCATCAATCTCTCTCTTTTGTGCAAAAAAAAAAGAAAAGAAAAGGCCCATAACAATACTTGCCAATAGAGCTGTCAAAAAAGCCCAAAGCCTGCAGGCGGGGCGGAGATCGGAAATTTCATTCTGAAGTAATCAATAGGAAATGGATTCCTAATTCTTAATTATCATTGTAAGCCGAAAGAGTTCTCTGCCCCTGCGGGGATGGAGCGACAGAAGTTTTGAGAATTCAAGAGAAAGTCACGGCGAGACGAGTCATTTTTGGAGGAAAAACTATGCGTTTTTGGGATACCCCTTCTCCCGAAGTTACAGGGCTATTTTGCCGAGTTCCTTAGAGAGGGTTGTCTCTTGTATCTTGCATCGATATTATTTTTGCCCTGGTGGATTTCACTTTCATTGACTAAAAGTATGGAATCTTGGATTACTAATTGGTATTTATTTAGACTTACAACCAACTTCTTGGCAATGGACAGTTGAAATTCTGGAAAAAGAGTCAAATTGAATATCATTCAGAAGCTTTTCTTTTTGTAAAAAAAAAGGGGGAGGTGAATTGTCTAAAGTGAGTAAACAGAATTCCATACTCGATCTCATAGATACATATAGAATTCTGCAAAATAGAGCCATTGCGACACCCATCAAAGGAGTCGTTCCCCACCCCGGAGTATATGCTTCAACATGAATCACACAAGGGTAGATTAGAAACCTCTGGTAAAATGCCCGCCCGTCAACCGGGTATATGTCGACCCAAAGCGTATACGTCGGTCAAAGGAGTCGTTTCCCACCCCAGAGGTACTTTACCTCCTGGCCCAACCCTAGACACTCTAAGATCATTTTTCAAACCTGCTCCCATGTCC